>PVLC010008279.1:0-28814 GCA_004027655.1 Graphiurus murinus | reverse complement strand
GTGCTCCTGTGCTCTTACAGGGGTTAGATACATTTCCCTGTATGCCACAGGTACTTCTGCTCAAAAGAGAAATCAGGTCCAAAGTAATGGCACCACTTCCTAAGCCAAAGGGTGAAAGAGATAAAAATACCCGCTCTTTTATTATTTGTGAATTTTAAGTGCTCAACATTTTATATACCTGGATAATATGTATGTGACCAGTTAGGTAGTACTGGGGATTGAACCCAGGGCCTTACACATGCTAGGCAAGAGCTCTACCATTGAGCTACATTCCCAGCCAAATGGCTGCTTTCTTTTTGTTTTATTTTGTTTTTGTGGTACTGAAGATTGAACCCAGGGGCATTCTACCTCTGAGCTACACCCCCAGTCTGATTTGTTATTCTTTATTTTGAAACAGGGTCTCACTAAGTTGCAGAGGGCCTCACTAAGTAGCTGAGGCTGGCCGCCAACCTGGATCCTCCGGTCTCAGCCTCCCAAGTACTGGGATTACAAGCATGCGTCACCATGCCCGACTTAAATGCCTGCTTTCTTGAGGAGGACAATGCACAAACACACCAGACATGTCAGAGGGCTATGAGAACTATGAGATACAGAGAATAGTGTGTCCACACAGGGGAACAATTGGTCAGGCTCTGAGCCTTGAGCCACCCTACGAAGCCAGCGACATGAACAAGGGCATCAGCCCTGTGCAGGGCATGGGAATACAGCATCCAAGAAGCAGACCCATCTCTTCTCTTACCGTACTGGCATCTTATTATAACAGAAAAGTGAGAGTGGGAGAAACAGCAAGAGAGAATGTGCACAATCACAGAGGCTGGACAGTGATGACTGCCGGCTGCTGGGGGACGCAGAGCAGGCTGGAGCTGCAGCTTCCCAGGCCCCCCGGGAGTGGCAAGGACCTGGTGGGTGAATGGTGCGGGGCCAGGGAAGGAGCTTCCTGCAGACAGAACAGCAGGGAGACCGTGTTTCTGTTCTTCTGGCTCTTGTGCGTGCCTTGGAGTTAGATCAAAATAATCTTGTGAAAGCAAGCCTGAAGTTTCCCCTTTGAGAGTCGGGCTGGAGGATGGCCTGACAGGAGCTCATCTGGAAACCTAGAACCTTGTCACAAGAGCAGCTTTCTGTCTGGCATTCCTTAAGTAACCAACCAGGGGAATGGTTGACTAGTTTATGAAATATTCACTACATGCAACATTATGCAGCCATTAAAAGTGGAGGCTCTTCCTGGCCGTGGTGGTGCACACTTGTAATCCCAGCATTTGGGAGGCTGAGACCGGAGGATCCAGGTTCGCAGCAAGCCTCAGCTACTTAGTGAGGCCCTCCACAACTTAGTGAGACCCTGTTTCAAAATAAAGAATAAAAGACAAAATAGGGCTGGGGGTGTAGCTTGGAGGTAGAATGCCACTGGGTTCAATCCCCAGTACCGGAAAAAAAATTCTGACTTTCCTCAGGCTGAAGGTAAAAATCTGGTTGGTTTTTTTTCATTAAATCATTGCAAATTCTCACATAGCATTGTCAGGAACTATATAACTGCTTTCAAATAACCTACAAGGAGTTTTAACCTTAGCACTCATTATACAATTATAATAAAGCAGAAGATACTGAAGGGTATGGAGTTTCACTCAAAAATGAGCTAGTACTGAGTATAATAGTGCACACCTATAATCCCAGTATGTGGAAGACTAAGACTGGAGAATCACAGGTTTGAGGGCTGCTGGGGGTGTAGCTCAGAGGTAGAATGGGTTTGATCCCTAATAACACATACACACACACACACACACACACACACACACACACACACACACAGCGAGTAAATGCTTATATATCCACACTTAAAACGAAGGTAAGCCGGGCGTGGTGGCACACGCTTGTAATCCCAGCATTCGGGAGGCTGAGACCGGAGGATCTGTGTTCGCGGCCAGCCTCAGCTACCTAGTGAGGCACTCCACAACTTAGTGAGACTCGGTTTCAAAATAAAGAATAAAAAAAATAGGTCTGGGGGTGTAGCTCAGAGGTAGAATGCCCCTGAGTTCAATCCCTAGAAGCTATAGGGGCCAAGCTTGTTCACTAACAATGAGACGCCAACGTGTTCTCTCTCCTGACTCCGTATATCTGAAGGGACCGTTGCCGTCAAGACTGCAGAAGCACTGGTGCAGGCTGGGCCACATCTACTTTCTCTCAGCACTTCATAATTTGACATTGTTCCATGTCCTTCATAAATCTAGGGAAAAAGCAAGTTTGGATTTTTTTGTTTTGCTTTGTTTATTTTTTTTATTTTTATTATTTTTATTTTTTTAAGCAAGTTTGGATTTTGAAAGCAGAGAAAACTTGGCTGTAGAGAGTGACCCTCAACTCTCTCGTCTGGTGTAGGCAAAGGCCGTCTGTCTTATCTTGGTTTATCACTTAAGGTACCCAGTGTGCTTGGTTTATTTCTGAACACAAGCCATTTTCCCCTTGAATTGCTCTAGTGCTTCATTCATCCCTGTGTTTTATCACAGAACATGTAAAATACATGCAAATAAACTTGAGAGACCAGTATAATGGCCCCTTTGTACCCACATCAGTAACTCTTCATAGCTACCCTCTGTCATTCCCCCACCACACTGTCTCTCCCCAGACTATTTTGAAGTAAATCTCAGAATTCCTATAATTTCATCTGTAATCATTTTGGGGCCTCTAAAAGAAAGATTATATTTTTAATAAAATCACACAATCATAATCAATCCTAGTAAATCAGGATTAACTGTAATTCCTAAACATCACATATATTTATGTTAAAATTTCCTAGATTGTCTCATAAATGTCTTAACAGTGTTAAAATCTGGAGCCAAATCTCTCCTCTCCTCCCCTCTTCTCCCCTTCCCCCTTCTCTCTCTCTCTTTCTTTTTCTCCCTCTCCCCCCATCTAATTTCCTTGAAAATCATTAATCAAAGAAACCTAGTGGCATGTCCTAGAGAGCCCCCATCTGGATATCCCCAGTGACACTCCTGTAGTTTATGCTCTGTAGACCTAGAGGCTCCCATTACATTTTGTTTAGTTTTTCATCAACAGAGCAATTTAAGTGCCTATAAATCTTATTGCTTAGATGAGCAAATTATACCTGTTTCTACTAGCTAAGCAATGATGTATGAGAGAATTTTTTTGTGATATGAGAAATCTCAGAATATCATTGACTTTTGAGTGTGTGCCAATATGAGATACACCTCAGTTTCTAAACAAAGCTGCCACTTTTCTTCAGATTATCGAATTAGACTCACACAGGACAGTGGCTTCTCCTCACCCAGCCTTTACATGGATGGCTCAAGAGGAGGAGCCACCCAGACAGACCTGGTTTGCTGGGAAGCCTCTCACTGTTCTTCAGCTTCTCCTTGGAGGCAAAGCATTTTTCCCTCTATCATGTGACCCTCCTCTGTGTTAATATGAATATGACTTGCTTCTTGAGTGGCAGGCTTTCCAGCCTTTCTGGTCCATTTGCTGAGGGACATTTGTCTTGCTTGTGTGATCCCTCTTACAGTTTGCTTGGCCCTCTGTCTTCCACCCTTGTTGCCGGGTTGCAGCCTGATTTACACATTTTATTCCAAGGGATAATAGTAACAATGTATTGCTCTTAGTGTCACCGTCATCTCTGCCATTATCTTTATTGTGGCTGTGTGGAGGCTATTTCTGGGAGAGTGCCTCAGCAACAGCTGTGAGCCACATTTAACCCTCAGCTGAAGACTCACAAAGTGCCCTTCATGTTTTATCCATGCAGATGGCTCGCCTGATACCAGTGGCAGCAGCAAGGTCCCCATGACTCAGGCATCTCTGGGAGGCTCAGGTGGTCCAGGTTCCCTTTTAGAAGCCTCAGTGTCAAGCATGCTTCAGCTGCCAGCTCCCTGCCCACAGCCTAGATCCCCGATGGCCTTAAAAGGAAAGGACTTGAAATATCATCCTGAGTCAGATCGGGGCTGTACAGGCCAACCTCAAAATAGTCAGCCAGGAATCAACGGTTCACAACCCAGGCCACTGGATATAGTCGGGCTCAGATACTGGGACTTAGGCTGATCACCCCCACCTGTCTTTCTACCCTTACTTTTCTGGTAAGACCACACTGGTTATTACTGCCCAAAGATACTCAAGGAGTGGCGGTTGTGTGCTCTGGAATCCCAGGTGCATGGCACCAGGGCCCATCTCCTCCTGCCTGTGTGGTTTAGGTGGTGTGGGGATCGCTGAGCATTAGCTCCCCACCTGTCAGTGTGGGCAACACTGACCTCCTTAGATTAGATGTGTGGTGTGAGCGGCCCAGTGGCCTAGCAGGTCCTCACACAGGGCTGTGGCGTGCCTCACCGGAGCTCTCTGGCCTCTCCTGCCTCCTCACACTCCTGTGTCCAGACCAGAGCTCTGCACTCTCACTCCCCAGAGAGCAAGGCCTCCCCGCCTCCAGCTCCACAGCTGCCGTCATTGCACAATAATTATTTCTCAAAATATTTAATTAAATCAATTCAGTGGTCATTTTGTGAACAAAACTTTGGCCGGTCATTATAAATGTCTGATTCTTTAGAAATGAATTGTTACTAAGTGCAGTTTTGCAGGATAAACCTTCCAAACATGTGACAGGAGTGGGGTTAAAGAGATAAAAGGATTCTTGGTGGAAGTTTGAGGAACCACTGAGCTGGCACTTCCTCCCATCCCAGTGGGAGCTTGATCTCCATATTAAGCGTTTCTTTTCTGAGCTTAGGAGGCAGCAGCTGCCACAGAAGGTTGGGGCGCTTTGCAGCTGACCAGTGCCTTGCTGTTCGTCTGAATTGCTTCTTGGTTCTGTCTGGCTTGATGCCCCGTTGGCCTTCTTGGAGCTGGCTGCCAGCCCCTGGCTACTCCCCAAGGTCCCTTGGGGTCACTTTGCTGCAAACAGCCCTGAGATTTGGGACTTGATCTTCTCCTCCTCTCCCTGTTTTGCAGTTAAAATTCTTTGTGCAAAATTTAGTAAATAACCTAGCACAATATGATAACTATATTTTCCGGTCTCAAAGCTGAATTCCCAAATCAAGGATTGATTTCTAATTTGTGAAACAATGTATGTAAGAATGCTTTTAAAGTTGCAAGTGCTAAATCACATTTAAAGAAGTACTTTGAAAAAATTTAGCATACAGTCAGGCATGGTGGCACATGCTTATAATCCCAGAGCTTGGAAGGCTGAGACAGGAGGATCACAAGTTTGCTGCCAGCCTCAGCAATTTAGCGAGGCCCTCAGCAACTTAGTGAGATCCTGTTTCAAAATAAAAAATAAAATAGGGCTGGGAGTGTAACTCAGAGGTAGAATGCTCCTGGGTTCAATCCCTAGTAACACACACACACACACACACACACACACACACACAGTAGCATACAGTTTAGACCCAGAACCATTTCAGGACGTCCAAATGTGGTTGATCACAAGATAACATCAGATGTTAAGTTAGTCAGCTGTCAACAACATATCAGCAGATCTAATGTTATGCAGAGGGCCACCTTTCTGACATGTGCCATATCAACATTATTATCTTTTTTAATTGGGCTAAAACAGCCTGATTGGTATTTTGTTTGTTTGTTTTGTTTTGTAATACTGGGGATTGAATTTAGGGGCATCCCACCCCTATGCTACACTTCCAGCCCTGTTTTATTTTTTTATTTTGAAACAGGTCTCACTAAGTTGCCAAGGGCCTTGCTAAGTTGTTGAAGATGGCTATGAACCTGTGATCCTTCTATCTCAGCCTCCCAAGTACTAGGATTACAGGTGTGCATAATGGAGCCCAGCTCTTATTTTTATAAAGTTAAAATCATACCTAAGCAAACACATAGAAAATGCACTGGAATTAAAGATATCAATAAGGAACCGGGTGCAGGGGCACAGGCCATGACCCCAGCACCTTCAAGAGCCAGGTGCAGGGCATACCTGGGAGGCTGAGACGGGAGAATCGCAGGTTTGTGGCCAGCCTCAGCAATTTAGTGAGACCCTCCACAACTTAGTGAGACCCTATTTCAAAATAAAAAAAATAAAATAAAATAGGGTTGGGGGTGTATCTCAGAGGTAGAATGCCCCTGAGTTCAATCCCTAGTACTAAAAAAAAAATTTTTTTTTAACAGCATTAATGTTGATGATGGGACTATAGGTGTTTTTTTGTTTGTTTTGTTTTGTTTTGCTATTATGTCTTAGTTTTTAAGAAAAAAAGTTTAGAAAAATAAATAGACATTATTCTCATCTCATAAAGGTAAAGTCTGGGACATATTTTTTTGGCAATGACCAAGACCTATGGCAAAGCTGCAAGCACAGCTGTCTGGGACGTAGGTTTTGATGGGTATGTGTTTCTTTTTATGCCTTTACTTTGTGACTCTGTTCTACTTCTTGTTGCCTGGAAGTCTCCAGCTGTTCTCTGTCCACACTACACCACCCATGTTGATCCTGTCCAGGGACTCGAGGCTCCCAAGTCCCCTGCACTGGACAGCAAGTGCCTCTTACTCCATCTCACTCCTCCCTCTGCAAGGTCACTCTAAAGCTATCTAAGACCTTGCTGTGGAGCACTGAGCCTGGCAAAGCCTTCATGCTGGAGGAGAAGCTTGCCAACATGAACAAACCTCTAGCACTTTGGGCTGCTGCCCCTGCATCCCTCTTCCAGCCTGCTTCAGGATGGATAGCACGTAGGTCTTCCGTGCTCCAAAGCCGCACTTTCCAAGGAGATAAACCACTTCCAGTGAGTTCTTCAAAGACAGGGGAGTGAGAGAGAGTGGAGAATCGACCGTGGAAGAAACTTCATGGTCTGTTCATTTAGGTAGCCAACCCTAGCACACGTTCTACATCTCTATATTATTTTTTACCTAAATCAAACCTCTGCCACTAAATTTGTAATCCAATATTTTATAACAACTTTCTGTTTTTGTTTGGTGTTTAAATATACTTGTACTTGAACTAAAATGATAAAACCTAGTCCAGGGTCCCTATCCATCAATGACTCATAAAATCAGTTTACTCAAGTGCCTGTGCCCATCAGTTTTGCCCGGCACCTGCACATTCCTGTTTTGCCAACATGTTAGCTGGATGAGAGGATTCAGACATCAATGAAACAGGCCCACTTGCTTCGGAGGAACCACATTCATCCTTTCATTCCTACCCTATCATAGCCTAGTGATTGAAAACCTTCCCTGTCCCTCTCTCCCTCCAGCCTTAGTCTTCATTCAAATCCTGCTCATCTGAGCAGCCTCCACCTGAGCCTCTGACCTCACCCAGTCTCTGCAAGGCAAGGGGAGTGGCCCTCTCACACACAGTCTGACCACGCTGTTCCCTCCATCAGACTCGTCATTACTTGTTATTTGTGTTCACTTATGTCAAATAAACTCTTTCTGATACAGTTTTATGCATGTTAACCACCACCACAATCAGGCTGGCTCTTATCGCTCTGCTCTCTGTAACCCATGCACTCCCAGCCCCAGCCCTGACTACTGACCATCTGTGTTCTGTTTACTCTGGTTTTACCTTTTCCTGATTGGCATATAAGTGGAATCATAGAGTATGTAGCCTTTCAAAAAACTTAACTTTTTGTTTTGAGAGAATTACGGAAATAATACAGAGAGGTGTGGTGGATCCTTCACCGTTTCCCCAGCATTGACAGTTTCCAAACACAGGAAACTTCTACAACACAAAGACCCCAGGGAGCTTGCTCAGCCCTCCTCAGCTGGAGGCCACTCTTTTGCCCTGTTTCTATTATTTTGTCATTTCTAGACATTATATAGATGAAACCACACAGCATGCAGCCTGGTGGGGTTGGCTTTATCTACTCAGCTCAATTCCCACGAGACCGTCCGAGCTGCTGTCTATCCCAGCTCCTCTCTCTGCACTGCTGAGTGGGCCTGGGCTGTGGACACGGAACCCAGACCACCTCGACCCTACAACACCTGGGAGTGAGTAACTGATTCCTACGACTTTGTTTATTTTTCCAAATTGATTTAGCTATTTTAGTTTCTTTGTTTTCCTACATAAGTCTTAGAATAATCTTGTTTACCTACCAAATAATATTCCTGGGACTTTGGTAGCAATCATGTTAAGTGTGAATATTAACGTGTAGCGTGTCGAATCTTCCACTTACTTAGTCTCTTTAACTCTTTCCTCAATGCCGTAGAGTTCTCAGCATATGCTGACATTTGTAACTGCTTATTCAGTCTTTCTGATTGATTTTACATGGCATCACTTTCCAGTCTCGGTGTCCTAGCGTTTGTGGCAGGTACCCAGAAGCATAACTGATGTTTGTCATGTGTTCTGTGACCCTGCTGAACCCACATTAACTTTACAAGTTTCTCTTTATAGATTCCTTGGGTTTTTCTATGTAGACCATCATGTTACCCACAGGGTAGGGGGCATAGTTTTATCCCTTCCCTTGCAATCTTTAAGTCTTTGACTTCCTTTTCTGGCAGGACTGCACTGGTAGGATCTTCCAGCACCATGTTGGAGGAGAGTGCTGAGAGCAGACACCTTGCCCTGTTCCTGATCTTATGGGAAATCATTTTATCTCTCTCCTTAAGAATAATGTTAACAGTAGGTGTTTGTAGGTGCTCTGTATTCCTTTTTATTCTGAGTTTTTGAATCACAACGAGTGTTGGATTGGATTCTGTGTGGCATGTTTTCTGCACCAGTTGACATGCCCGTGTGACTGCCCCTCTTGTCTGTGGATGTGGTCATGCATGTCTGTCGATTGCGCAGTGCTGAGTCTGCCTGCACACTGTGCATCCTCACTGCCATTTCTCTTTCTGCTGTCAACATTGTTTCCTGGTCTTTAGCTTCCAAAGTGTAGTCGTGGTGTGTCTTGATGTGGATTT
Source organism: Graphiurus murinus (assembly GCA_004027655.1). NCBI lineage: Eukaryota > Metazoa > Chordata > Mammalia > Rodentia > Gliridae > Graphiurus > Graphiurus murinus. The sequence continues at coordinate 19,994 of PVLC010008279.1, read as the reverse complement.
GAGGAGGGTTACCCTGTTTGGAGTTAACTCAATTTTTTAAATACCATTTTTATAGTCTTTAATGTGTAAAATCTGAGTTGTCAGTGATACATCTGTATACCTAGGTAATTTCTTAGGTCAAAGTTGTGGCTGAATTCACTCAAACACAAGGTTCAAAGTAGCTTGGTCAGTTGTATCTTGAGCAGCTTCTCTGCCTATATATAAAAGTTCCTTTTTCAAAAGCTTTTGCTAATTCCATCATAATATTTACCACATTTTAGTTACTAATCTATCTTCCATTACAATGGGGCCTGCTTTAGAGCAATGACTGTCTGGAAGAACACATATAGGCACCAAATTATGTGCTAAATGAGTAATGCACAATGTTGCTATTCAAGTGGTATGCATCTGTAATTACTGAACATTAACCTCCAAATAGTATAGCCTGATTTGAAAGTCCTTGAATTTAAACAAATATTATACCAAGGCTTTGATTTAGTTTGTGCTAAATCATTTTTTAAAAAACTAGCTCCAAGGCAATTTTATTATAAAAAGTTGGTACTCATATACATAAACTAATATGAACGTGAAATTCGTCATACATTTACTTCATTTTTTAGCTTGACCTTCTAGTAAATCTTTAGCTTCATTGATTCTGGCTGCTATATAAGGAGATCCTCCTTTGGGTGATTTAAGAGCATAATTCATGGATGAGCACCTTGTATTTTTCCATTAATGGCAGTGGAGCTTATACTTAGTATTAATGTTGCTTCCCGTTTTGTCATTTTGGGTTCAAACCCACCTGTGTAATAACTACCACTGAAGGCAGATTTGGGTAGACTTTGAAAACTTGAGGCTCCATATGCTTCATGGCTTGTAAAACATAGCAGCCATGGTTAAATCCCCTGCCTCCACCAGGAGCACGGGTCATCCCAGCCCAAGGGCCGTGGCCCTAATCACACCGGTACCAGCAAGTGACACAGCCAACCGCAAGCACAAACCTCCCCAGTCTACCTCAACTTTTTGAAGATTTATGACTTTTGCCAAATGTAGGGAATATCCAACCACTGTTTGTTGTTTTGCTTCACTATTTCAGTCATGCCCTGTCACTGGGGCTCCAGTGACATGAGTTAGATTCTGGTAATCGTTCTATAATCCCTGGGCGCTGTTCACTCCTCTCTGTTTCTCGGATGGGTAATTTCTATTCCTTCATCTCCTTGTTCACTGCTCCCTCTGTTCTATTGGGCCTATCTACTGAGTTTTTAAATATTTCTGGTTTTATGTTTTTCACTTTTAAACTTCCTGTGTTTAGACTGTGACAAAATACCTGAGATAATCAACTGTCAGGAGGAAAGGTTTGTTTGGTTCATAGTTCTGGTTTCTGTCCATAGTTGGTTGGTCCGTGGCTTTTGGAGAGGCAGCACATCATGGCAGAAACAGGTGGTGGAGGGAGCACAGTGAAAGGCAGGGAGGGCGGATCCCAACCTCACTCTAAGGGTACACGGTAGGGACCCAGCTTCTCCCATTAGGCCCTAGGCCCTACCTCCTAACTAACAGTCCCACTGCCTCCCGGGAGTGCCCAGGCCTTTTGGGGACATTCCAGATCAAACTATAGCACTGACCATGTGGCTCTTTTAATCTCCTGTTTCTTTGTTGAGATTTCTGGTGTCTTTGCTGGGAGTTTCTGGGATTTTTGGTTTTGTCACTAACTTCAAGTGAGTCTGTATTGCTTGTGAAATGTTTTTGTGATAGTTGTTTTGAAGTCTCGTCACATGACCCAGCAGGCCTCTGCCCGTGGGACATCTGGTAGCTTCCCTGTCTCACCAACTCATGCATCAGGCTTTATTTTATTAAAGCTATCTTGTACCCAGGCATGATGGTGCATGCTTGCAATCCCAGTACTTGGGAGGCTAAGACAGGAGGATCACAGGTTAGAGACCAGCCTCAGCAACTTACGAGACTCTGTTTCAACATAAAAAATAAAATCCGTCTGAGGGTGTAGCTCAGAGGTAGAATGCCCCTAGGTTCAATCCCCAGTACCACACACACACACACACACACACACACACACACACACACACACAGTCATCTTGCTAGGTATATAGTGGTGCTGAAATGACTAGTGATGTCAAAATAATTTCTGTAGTGAATTATTTGTCCTCTTATTATTATACCTTCATTGGTCTTTAGAAGCCCCCTAGTATCTAGAGCGACCCATGGCCTTGCACTTCATGGCAAGACCCTCCTGCCTCCAACTTCACCTCCACTCCAGTGCTGTCCCTGGGCCTCACTCATACTTCACTAAAAACATACGTCATAGTGCAATAGACCTCCTCTCAGTACCACGTCCAGCTATAACATGGCCTGTGCCTCTGCTCTTGATTCCATCTGAATTCCTGGGAAGGCAGTTGTATCCCATCCCCTCTTCTGCTGTCCGGAGTTTTCCTCCTATCATGCCCTCTTCCACTCTGTGCTAATGATGTGTGTGTGTGTGTGTGTGTGTGTGTGTGTGTGTGTGTGTGTGTGTATGCATGCACATGTGTATGTGTGCACACATGCTTACACTTTGTGTGTGTGTGTGTGCACACTACTGGGGATTGAAACCAGAGACATTCTACCTCTGAGCTACACCCTCAACCCTTTTTAATTTCTTATTTTGAAATGGTCTATCAATTGATGCTGATAGTCTTACCACATTGCTAAGGGTTTTTTTTTTTTTTTTTTTTTTTTTTTTTTTTTTTTTTTTTTGCAGTACTGGGGATTGAACTCAGGGGCATTCTACCTCCGAGCTATACCCCCAGACCTATTTTTTATTCTTTATTTTGAAACAGGGTCTCACTAAGTTGCGGAGTGCCTCACTAGGTAGCTGAGGCTGGCTGTGAACCCGGATCCTCTGGACTCAGCCTCCCAAACGCTGGGATTACAAGCGTGCGCCACCACGCCCGGCTGCTAAGGTTGTTTTCATACCTGTGATCCTCCTTTCTCTGTCTCTCAAGTACTGAGATTACAGGCATGTGCCATCACACCTGGCACCCCCAGCTCTTTTTATTTTTTTATTTTGAAACAGGGTCTTGCTAAGTTGCTGAGGCTCACACTAAGTTGCTGAGGCTGGTCTTAAACCCGCAATCTTCCTGTCTCAGCCTCCCAAAAACTGGGAATACAGATGTGAACTACTTCACCTGGCTTAATGATCTTTCTTGAATGACTAGTGGTGCCCCACCCAGAAAGACACACCCCTCCCCTGAGAGGCCCCTCTTCCCTGCTCACCAACCTGGCACACTCTGGCTCACAACCTGGTACACCCTCCTCTCTCAGCTCTGGTGGTACTGCATTCTGCAGACTGCTTCATGTGATGCTCTCGAGTTCCCAAGTGCTGCCCCTTGGCATTTCTTGGGCTCAGTACTGAGTGGTCTTTCCCCCTTAGTTTCTCTCTCAGCTTTTCAGCCAGTTCCGTGGCACTAAATGTGGATCAGTCATAAACTTATATTTCTAACTAAAATTCTCCCCTGACTCCAGATCAAAACCTCCAACTGCCTACCACACGTCTCTTAAACTTAAACATGACCCAGACCAAATTGTCAACACCCTGCCCAGCCCTGCAGCTCCCAGCCTCAAAGTGCACAGCCACCAGCAGTCCTGTCTCCCTCTTACTGCTGACAGCAGCTTCCCGCAGACCTTCAGGCATCGGCCTACATCCCTACCCACTAACTGCAGTACTTATTCTTTTTCTGAGCAACCTATTTTTTCTGGCCTTTAGCAAAATGTGTAATTATTTTCCACTTCATTTGAGTAATATATATCTCCACCATTAGAATACAGCCTCTGGGGCAGCAAATGTGTCTTTCAGTGTGTGTCAGTTAGCTTTCTATTGCTGTAACACAATACTTGGGGCAATGATCCAAGTAGGAAAGGTGTATTTGGACTCACAGTTCTGAAGGTTCCAGTCCAAGATTGGTGGCCCTACATCTTTGTGCCTTTGGCAAGAGAGGGACATGATGGCAGCATGATGGTAACTGCTCACCTCATGAGCCAGGAAGCAAAGAAAGACAGAAAGGGGCTAGGGTACCAAGATCCCTTTGAGGGCCACCTCCAGTGACCTAAGCATCTCTCATTAGGCCCCTTCCTAAAGTTCCACCACCTGGATAGCACCACCTTTAACAGGTGCACCGAGGAGGGACACAGCATTCCCATCCCCACTCCTGGAACAAGCAGAGTACAGCTGATGGCTTCAATCTGGTGGCCATTGCATGCAAATATTCACATTTACAAATACAATAAAAATGCTTTTTTTTACACACACATAGGGCTTCCCTCTGTCTCTCTGTCTCTAGTCTGTGCCCCCTAACAATGCTCCAGTCAACTCACATACCATGGTGGTACCATAGATTATGATGAAGCTGAAGCGTTCCTACTGCCTGGCACTGTGGAAGCTGCCCTGAGGTTGCAGCTCAAGGCATCACTCACACGTTGGTGTCAAAGTTGCATGCACATGTCCACTGCACTCCAGTTGTAGGAAAGCCCAGCGTGTGCAATATGCGCAGCGCATAATACTCAGCAGGGATGGCAAGTGACTCTGCTGCTGGTTTATGTATTTACTATACTATATTTCAAGTTCTATTCTTATTTTAGAGTACTCCCTTCTGCTTACGAAAAAAGTGTGTCCACACAGTTCAGGTAGCAGCCCCAAGCACCCGTGTTCTCCACGCCTCCTGGTTGTGTCAGGGGCCACGCTGGGGGGTGGGGTCTGGTGCCACGGGAGTGTGCGGGCACAGCTTCACTCACTCATGCAGACCCGGACACAGGATTCCATGGTTCCCAGAAGCTGTGCCATCACTGAGTTTCTCTAATCTCTACTCTGTTTTTAGAAGGAAGGGAGCCTTTTAGTTCATGTGGGGTATTTCAAGGTGTGTCATAGCAGAGAGAACTACTGAAGCATCTGAGCAGTCTCCTCTTCCTCCTCTCCCTACTTATTTCAGTTAATAACTCACCATCAGGGCTGACCCTGTGCCAGCTGGTTGCATGCCTGTCTCTCCAGGTTTACCTCCCCCAGCAGCTCTCTGGGTTGGGAGGGGGACTCAGGGCCCCTGGAAGGTATTTAGCTGCAACACCCAGCGGCTCTTAGGTGATGGCAGCTGGCCTATTCTTCCTGAGAAGCTTCACTCCTCATCCCGGGCAGGTCCCATATGCTTGCAGCACTTTAAGTACCTCTTTAAAAATATATTTATGTGTAGGTACAGACTTCAGTCTGTAGTTTCAATAAAACTTTAATGGGCGAGACCTTTGAAAGCCTCTGAAAAGAGCAGAAATGCGGTGTTTGACCAGACGGCACGAGCGTGTGCTCCTCTGTGGCTTCTCTCTGAGAGCTCTCTGCAGGCTGCGTGCCACCTCGTCAGGAAGATGCCGACTGTAGCTGGCTGGGACAGTGAGCCTCGGCGCCTACTCTTCACCTGAGATGGCAGTCCGTCCTGCAGAACCCTCCACACAGACTGAGACAGAGCCCTCTCGGACCTATGGCTGGCTGAGGGTCCTAGGGTGTGAAATCAGGTCTCCCCCGTGTTGGCCTCTGTTGAGCAGGAAGTGGAAGTGTACAGATTACCTCTGCTTTCATCCCCTCCACTTGTTGGTCTCTTGCTGGAGAGAGCTGCAAATGGCTGACAAAGAACTTGGAGGCTCTATAGACGGGATCCTTCAGTGGCCCCAGGCCAAGGAGGTGCAAAACTCCAGAACCAAAGCAAGCAGGCAGAAAGCCTCGGAAGCACAGGGCAGCCGTCTTTCCAGATGCGAGGTGGGTCCTCTGTCAGAGTGTGGTCTCCGAATGCCTTCCCACTGAACGGACCTTCACTTCCTTCAACCTTGACAGGTCATGATCCGGAACTGTTTAACAGGCTATTTAAAAGACTTGTTTTTTTTAAAGGGAAAAAAGTTTGTCTGAATCTTGACCACTACCAGAGACCTTGCCAGGGCCATATTTTTCTGGCAATCTAGATTTTCACAAATATGATGAATTGAAGGGAAAGAGACTTAAAAGTGAAAGGAGAGAGACCCTTTCCTGAGGATCTCTGTCTCTCCTCTGGGGAGCTCAGGAGACTACAGCAGGGACACATGTCCTAGCATTCATGAAGCTTTCTGAGTCCAGAGGAAGATCCTTGTCCTCCGAGGCCCCTGCTCCTGCCTGGACAGCTGGGTCCTGGTGAGTGTCTGAGGCCTCGGGCTGCCCACTCAGCTAGCAGCAGGCCAGTCCTCTGCAGTGCAGGCCCAGTCCCGGCTGCTGGTTAACCGTTAGCTCTGACACATGCACCATGGTTGCATTGGTTTTGAGTGGGTGAAGGCTCTCTGGCAGCTCTCTGTACTGCCTTTGTAACTTTTCTATAAATCTAAAATTATTTTAAAACGAAAAGATAAAAGCAGGGCTGTGGGTATACTCAGAGTGGGTATACTCAGGACCTAGGATGCATGAGGCCCGGGTCCCATCTCCAGCACTGCAGAAAAACGAAAACATGGAAGCCCCACAGTGGCCCCAGCTCTGGGACGGAGGGCTCTCCCAGTGTCCTGCTCTGCTCACCTGCGCTGGCCATGCAGACGACAGTGCTCATGAGCACTGCTTCTCAGGTGCCCTCCTCAGACTATCTGGGCCCCTGCCTCACCTGGTACCATGTGTCCAGGAGGGTCTGCAGACTGCGTGGCGGGAGAGTACCTGTGACCTCACCAGAGGGACAGCTTGGGAATCCCAGCCCAGGTCAGCTTTCTGGCCATCTCGCCTGGAAACTTCCACTTGGAATTCTGAGCCACCGTCACCAGCAGTTCCCATCAGTCAATCACAGCAGGCTCAGCTCGGACAATGGCTGCACCCAACCCGAAAGCAGACCTGCTTGGAGACAAAGCCTCTGCCATATGTCCACAAGCAAGATCCACACAGAGCCGTGGCTTGCGCAGAGGGCACAGCTGGCAGCCCTCGCTCCTGGAGGCTCTCGGAGCGTGTTGCATAGGGTGAGGGTCAGGGTGAGAGACTGAAAGGAAAGTGTTCTTGCTCCTTCCAGGTCTGCAACCGAGTCCTGTCAGCCAGAAGGAAAGAAGGAAGGCCAGGCAGGCCCCAGGGCTCCATTAAGCTGGGCTGCAGAGCACCAGCTGCCCCTAGGAGAAGGAGGCTGCCGAACGCACCTGACTTCCTTCACTCCTGACAGCAGAGGAGGAACCTGGGCTGCAGGGAGATCAGGTTCCTCTGCAAAGCCACACAAGCTAGAAAGCATAGGCTGCAGCCGACCCCATGGCCCTCCGGGCTGTGGACCTCTCTGCACTCTGGCTTCCTTAGAATGCAGCTGCTGGCACTGTTGGGCCCAGCTCTGAAGCACAAGGGCAGGTGAGTCCTAATTTTGTCACCGATGACTATGTTCAGGGAATCATCCAAGCTTTCTGTGCCTCAGTTTCTGTATTTATAGAAAACTCAAATCACGACTGTGTCTATCCCAGAGAGCTAGTTGAATCAATTAATACCCAAAACTAAAACAGTACCTGATGTGTCATCAGTGTTTGTTACAAACATTAGCTTCTATTCTTATTTCACATAGAGAATTACTACAATGAGGACAAAGCCTTCTTTTCCAGCCTACTTTCTACTGCTTACTTATCTTCTAGAATAATCTGTGGTTTCCTTGCCTTTTGTCCTCATTCCTACCTCAACATTTCTATTCACTGTATCTAGAGAATTTTTAGGCTACAAGTAACAGAAAACTCAACTAAAAATGACTTACACAGTCTGGGGACTTTGGACAAAACTTGACACAGCCACTCAAAAGCCTCCACTTTCTCTCTCTGTTTTGTCTTGTGTGCCATTTGCTAAAAGTAGCACCACTGATTCTAGTTCAGGTTACAAGGCCATCCTGGACTAATTGGTCTGGCCAGGACGATGGAATCTGCTGGTGACTTTACTGACGAGGCCCTGTACTGGGAGGCGTGGGCTTAGAGGGCAGTCGGGGCTGCTGTCTGCATGGAGAGAGAACCTGCTGACGCTGGCTCCCTTCCACTGCTCCACATGCTCCTAGCCCCCAGCCCATCAGTCTGCTCACCCTGAAACCGACCCGAATGCCTTGCTGGCATGTGGTAAGTGCTCCCTTCCCTCTTCCCAAGGCCTGTCCAGTGATGGCCTCGATCGCGGAATCTGCCTGCTGCTGGGGTTCACTGGCTCCTTGTTCTCCTGGTGGCTCCCACGCTTGCTCTGTTCTCCCAATTAGACTGTTCAGTTCTTGATATGTGCCTGTTTCTCTTCCCTTTTCTTTCATGGTGTGCAAGGGATACAGTGAATGTTTGGTGATTGACCTAATGAATGAGAATGTGAATGGCAGATTAATAGACTGAAAGCAACTATTTTAGAAGCTGAATAGTAAATTTTAAGCATGGGTCTGAGGGTCATGTTCAGGGAGAGAGATGAATGGCAAAGACACAGGTGTCTCTAGCATCTGGGGGCTCAGCAGAGGAGACCCACAGAGTAGCAAGTAGGGCCAGCAGCAAGGAATGTGGCTGCCTGTCCTGTCCGCAGAATACCCTGTGGCTATTGTGTCCTTTGTGTGGGTAGCTGAGGGTCCCCCTTGCTGCAGGGTGGTTGGAACTACCTGGCAGAGGAGATGCAAGAGGGTGGGGAGGCCCTGGGCTTCCTTCTGAAGTCAGAAAGCATTGCAAGTAGGGGCCAAGTGGTGAGATTAGGCTCTGATCCATCACTCAGCGGCTTTTCAGGATTTGGCTGGAAGAAGAGACCAGTTCAGGGCAGAGGTTGGACTCTGAGAAGCTGTAGAGGGCAGGTGGATGGAGAGGTGCTCCAGGCAGACAGCAGAAGGAGGTGATTGGCAGGGCGTGGGAGAAGCAGCCAGGAGCCCTGTCCTCTGTGTCTGTGGAGATGCTTGAGCCTTTGCCAGGCTGAATGGTGAGGCATCTCTCAGCTTTGTAAGAGGCTGTGGTTGCACCATTTCACCAACAGTGAATGAGATTTCCTCGATAATACACGATGCCATTTAAGAAAGCTTGAGCCACTTTGGAAGGTGTGTGGTGGTGGTGGCTCACTCTTGTTTTGGTTTGCAGGCACCTTATGACACAGGGTGTGGGACATCTTTCCACATGCTTACTGGCTGTCCTGGTAGCTCCTCTGACAAGGTATCTGTTCAAATCTTTTGCCCATTTGTGGAACTGGGGATTGAGCTCAGGGGCATTCTACCTCCCAGCTACACCCCCAGTCCTATTTTTTATTCTTTATTTTGAAACAGAGTCTCACTAAGTTGTGAATGGCCTCACTAAGTTGCTGAGGCTGGCCGTGAACCTGGATCCTCTGGTTTTAGCCTCCCAAGTACTGGAATTACAAGCATGTGCCACCATGCCTGGCTTGCCCATTTTTAAAAAATCAGTTTGTTTTTTTATTGCTGAGTTTTGAAATGGAACTCTGGAGGAATTCAAATGCTTGAGTACTAGTGCTATAATAAAGCTCTTGAATGAACAGTTTTATCCATGCTTCTACCCATAAAAATGTACTCCAGGAAAAAAGCTTGTACTAAACCACCTGTTCTATCAACAATGACTCATCACTCCACAGAAAAACTAATTGAAAAAAAAAACCCACTCATCTCATTAAGACATGTCATTCATTCATTCATTTATTTTATGGTACTGAAAATCGAACCCAAGGTCTTGAACATGCTAGGCAAGTGCTCTACCACTGAGCTATATTCTCAGCACTTTTTACAAATTTTATTTTGAAACAAGGTTTTGTTAAATTGTCCAGGCTGGACTTGAAGTTGTGATCCTCCTCCCTGTCTCCCAAGCAGCTGGAATTATAGGTGTATACTACCACACCTGGCATGACCACACCTGACACACATCTTAATATGAATGTGCTTTGTTATTTAATTATTTATTAAATTTTATAGCATATTTATGCTGTTTTCTTCTATTATATACTATTAACAAGTTTGTAGTATCTAGTAACTCAATCCAGAATAAATTTTTTGTACTTAGAAAAGAGAGTTTTTTAATTTAGCATGGTCATGAACTTGGAAGAAAAAAACCACAACATTGGCTTTTTTCACTGACCTCTAAGTAAAATTTAGCTTTTTATTCCACTATACATGCAAGCAACAATGAGTGGTGTTACAAGGTCTGTGATTTTGTTGTCAAGATAAATGGGAGATAGTTTCATATCACATTACCATTGTGCACACAACTCAAAACATCCTTTCTGTTCAACATGAGTTCAAAGTTGCCATAGCTGGACTTGCTACATTGTCACTAGGATTAACAAGCTAGAGCTTGCTAATGTGTGAAATAAACACATGAGTTATTATTCCAATTAGAGCTGGTTTGATAACTGCATTTCAGCGTACTTGTTTTCCTTTTTTAATCCTGCACACTTTAGTTTGGGAAGGGATCTGTGGGTTTCACCAGACAATCAAAGGGGTTCATAGCAAAAACTATGAAAAACTTCTGAATTAGTGGCTTATGATGACAGTAGATTTATTTATTTATTTTTTATTTTTTTTTTCTTTCAGTACTGGGGATTGAACTCAGGGGCATTCTATCTCCAAGCTATACCCCCAGCCCTATTTTGTATTCTTTATTTTGAAACCGGGTCTCGCTGAGTTTCCGAGTGCCTCACTAGGTAGCTGAGGCTGGCCTCGAACCCGGATCCTCCGGTCTCAGCCTCCCGAATGCTGGGATTACAAGCGTGCGCCACCACGCCTGGCTTATAACAGCTTTATTTTGAAATGTAAATTTAACAAAGTCCAGAATCAACATTCTTTGCAATTTTTAAAAGAAATTTTATTGGTGCATTGTGACTGTGACAGTAGTAGATTCATAGTGACACAGTCACATGCACATAACATTATTTGGTCTGTTTATTTCCCATAATCTCCCCCCCCCTTTTTTTTTGGCAGTACTGGGGATTGATCCCAGGGGCATTCTACCTCAGGGCTAGGTCCCCAGTCCTATTTTTTATTCTTTATTTTGAAACAGGGTCTCACTAAGTTGCGGAATGCCTCACTAAGCAGCTGAGGCTAGCCGTGAACCTAGATCCTCTGGAGCCTCCCAAGTACTGGGATTACAAGTGTGCGCCACCACGCCTGGCTCCCTTTTATTTTTAATTATCTTAGTACATGATTGAAGTTTGAAGTGTCAGCTACAGAATATGTGAGGAATTTCATAGTTTGTAAAATTCTCTTAGGGCATAAGAGAGTTTTGTGTTGTGAGAGTTCAGGGACGGCGCCCTGCTCGGGAGCGCCCCCTGCTGCAGCTGGACCCTGGAAAGCTCCTCCTCCTCAGCACCTGCGTGTGCCTGTCCAGGGTTGTGCAGGGGCTCGGGGCAGACTAAGCTCATGGTTCTGTGTTGTGGTTACTCCTGTAGGAAAACAGGCCTGAATGTTGAAGGGGAAAACACCCTGCAAGAGAGCCGGAAGAGGCCCTCAAATTCAACCACGAGTGAGCGCCAACCCACAAGGAGGGAGGAGAGTGCAAGGCTGCCCTCAGAGGGAGGGGTCTTTGTCCTTGACAGCAGTCAGGGAGGCCGACCCGGAGGTGACCTGGGCCTGAAAAAGTGAAGGGAAGAGGCCCAGCATGGACGGGAAGGGCCAGTGACTTTGGTCAGTCTAAAAAGATCTGCCGAGCCTTCTCAAAGCTCTAGGACAGAGGGAGCCATCTTGCCTGGCAAAGACAGGGCTCTGGGAAAGGATGGAAATTATTGCATATGGTGAAGCACCCCCCCCCCAAAAAAAAAACAAAACAGGACACCTGAACAGAGGAACATGTACAGCCCTATCTGACACCTGCCAGATTGGCCAGGAAATAGGCTGTTGAGGTAGGCAGGGAAGGGGAGCAGGTAAAATGGGCAGGTGGGGTGAGTAGGTGGGGTGGGCAGCTTTGCAGGTGGAGTCACAGGTATCCTCCAGGCTCTACTTAAGGGTACATACTCAACATTTGGAGCATGTATTATGTAGGATTTTTCCATTGGTTTTTCTTTTAGAAATAACTGTGGTAAATTGGTGCCCTATATTTCAGAAATTTCTGGAAGTGCAGGAAAGAGGGAGAGAGTACACCTTTTGCAATACCACAGCAGGTACCTGACCCTTCTCATCATTTGAAATATTCCAGGCTGCTACTTAGCCTGGGCATCACAGAGGGCTGGTGAATCAGACTGAGAGGTGCCAACCCAAATACCCAGGGCCAGCAGGAACCTCAGTGGGGTGAAGGGGATGGCTGTGAACGGAGGGTGGTGCCTGCTTTCAAGAGTTAGATTCCAAATGTTAAAGGCATTGTGTGGACAGACATCAGCAATGGCCTGACCGCAGGACTCCTGGATCACAAAGTGGGCTCCTGGATAGCTGACACCAGGATGGTTCCCAAGCACTGAGCAAAACAGGGCAGGTTTTCCAATCAGACGGTGAACCTAAAACACAAAGCTGAAACCTCAAACTCCAAATCCCGCCAAGTCTCACAGGCACAGGCTGCATGGCAGCCTTCCTCCACATGGGCGTGGGTGTCTACCACAGTGAGAGGGTTCAGACGTGGGGTTGGAAAGATAGGTGTGGCGTCTGACTCAGGATTCTGGACCACAATTTCTCCAGTGCGTGATATGGGGAAAGGGAACTTGCCCTTTCTAAGCCTTGGCTCCCTCACCCATGAAATGAAGGCTGCAGCGTCCACCAGCACCCACACCCCAGGTCCTAACCTGGTGGGACCTGCGTGTCACGGCTAGCTACAGAAGGCTGCCTCCTGCCTCCATGGCACAGAGAGGAGAGAGGCCCCACGTCTCGTCTAAGCCACTGTCACTTCGCCTGTTGGCTACTGGCAGCTGAACTCAGTCCTTAACCAACGCCCATTTCATGGTGATCCTATGAAGAGCAAAGGAGACATCAGACGCCAAAGGTAACCGCGTGACCCACTGGCTCCCCTGCATTGCTTAGAGAGTAGTTCACCCTCACAGAGGCCAACATGGGGTGGGGTGGGGCTCCCCACCAGGGAGGCAGAACAACCTGAGGGAGGCAGACACCTGGGCACACTCACCTGCATGCCCACATACAGGTCCTGCTGGTGTTTGCCTTGGGCTTCTGCTTGAGTCCTGATCTCTGTAGGCAGAGGGCAAGTTTGACCTAGCTCCTACTCACTTGCTGATGCATCCCTCTTTCTCAGAGAAACAGAAAATCCAACATGAACTCTCCTGCATCTGCAGTGTCTTCCTGGGCTCTCCTGTCCACTTGTTCCAGTGGCTTCCAGTCAGCGTCAAGACACCGTCCCTTCATTTCCTCTAAGCAGCTGAGAGCTGAGGACATGCCAAGCTCCTGAGGCTGTTGGGCTCTGGTTTGAACCAGGTGGAGCTGTGTGGAGAAGCCCCCACTGGGGGTGAATAAAGTGTGCAAGGGCAGGCAGTTCCAAAGCCACCCAGCATTTGCTGTTTCCACAGGGGTGTTGAGTGTTTGGCTGTAAAAGAAAGCAGGTCTTGTCCTGCTGTTAGCAAGTAAGAGTGCTCCCCTCTGCTCCCTGTGGGTTTATTGAGTGCCTGGGTCACGAGGGGTCCGAGGACACACCTACCCATGGCCCAGGCTGGCTCTCCCTCACCCACCATTTCCCTTCATGGGCACATCATGGACTTTTTTTCCCAACCCCTCTGGAATTTGGGGTCCACAGTACAACCCTGCTGAGAGAGGGGCAGAGGGCCAGTCTGAGGCTCCCACTTCCCCTGACCTTTCTCTCTCTCTCTCTCTGGTACTAGGGATTGAACCCAGGGGCATTCTACTTCCAAGATACATCCCCAGACCTATTTTTTTTTGTGAAACAGGGTCTCACTAAGTAGCTGAGGCTGGCCTGAAACTGTGATCCTCCTGTCTCAGCCTCTTCATCTCCCCTTTCTGGCTGGCTGGCATCTTTCAGAAAGCCCACTCATATCTTTGCCCCATGCCACCCTTCCAGAATCTTTCTGGGTGGGAGGAAGGCTAAAGGAAACTCTTCTTTCCATCCTAGGCCAGGAGGCTGCCATTACAAGCTGAGTTTGCTAAAATCCTGGGAAGTTGAGAAAAGAGAAGCAGGAGAGCCATCTCAGGGTGAGGAAAGCAGGTACGTTGCCATGGAGACCCCGCCCCCTGGGCAGAACTGGCTGTTAGGTGAAGATGAGGCTGTGCCCCTGAGGTCCCCTGGGACATCCCTGATTTCTCCTGCTACTGAGGATCGCAGAGCCTGTTCAGGCACGACAATCTGAGAAGAAAAATAAGTAAGTAAGCTGCACAATCAAAAGGAGCACTGCAGTCAGACATTGCTCCTTTTCACAAGTTGTTGGATAAATGTTGTTTCCTTACCATCTCATGAAAACCCACGGGAAGGCTTCCCTGATTTGGGGCAAAATCCTGGTGCATTCAACGCATTAAGCACCAGAGGCATCAGTCCATGCGGTGTCTCTTCCATCCCATACCAGCGGCTGTGCCACATCTTGTGATGTTCAAGGGCTTCTGCAGAAGCGCCCATCGGTCCCTAAGACATTTGCAGGACAGGTTGAAATCATCGTTTTGATTTTTCTGACGAGGAAACAGGAGGTTCACGGTATCTCAAGGCCTCTTCAAGGAAAAGCAACACACCTGGGGGACGGCGAACTCGTGTGTCAGGACAAGTGCAGAGCAGAGGAGCCGCCGGGCTGTGGTGAGCAAGGGAAGCTGTTGGCTGGGATGCCGTCCATGCGAGGCCCTGGCTGACAGGGTCATCTCCGGTGAGGTCAGCATCTCTAGCTGTCTTTTTGGGACGGGGACACTGAGGATCAGAGAAGCTAAGGCATTTGTCTCAGGCCATACAAGTAGTGCCTGCTCACACCAAGGCCCCGGGTTTTCCCAGGTCCCTACCTCAAAGAGCCAGAGGAGTCAGAGTGTGACTGGGGTCATGGGCCAACAGGAGCTGGGAGGTAGCTGAGCTTTGGAACCAGAGGGCCTCTGGGTCATCCAGACCTTGCTAGCACTCTCCTCCCGGCTGATCCCCAGCCTCAGAGGCCACAGGTGTTTGTGACCTTCCCCTATCTGTGCCTTGAGATCTGTCTCCCTCCCTGTCTTGAGAACAGGGACTCTTCCTCATGTATGTATTTCCAAAGGACCTGGCAATGAAAGTTACTTAATTTGTACTTGTTACATTGCATTGAACTAATAGCCAAAACCAGTTAGAAAACAAAGCTCTTTCATGTAACTTGGGGAACCATTGGCAGAGTCTTGGTTGTACGTGAAGATATAGAGCAGCACCTCTGCTCATGGGAGATCCAGATGCTGCTGGTCCAGGGACCCAGCTTACTGCCAGGACCCCAAAGTTAAGCCCGAACACACCACAAACACACCTGAACAGACACTGCAGCTTTTGCTGTCTTGTCTGCACAGCAGAGCTCAGCAAGGGTGCAGGCTGAGGTCAGCCCCAAGGCACACTACCAGGCTGGGGCCTCAGCCTGAGTCTGAATGTAGGTGGGTGTGGCATGAAGACACCTTCACAGTGCACAGGTGACCTGCACACCTCTGGGGTAGAATACTGAGGCTCTGCATGTTCTCCTTCAACCCTGACACTCTTGTCTGTGTTAGGACTTCTCCAAGGAGAACAGTTTTAACTCATTTAAATAAAAATAAACTACATGGCACTTGGACAGAGTAAGGGCTGAGTCCCCAAAACAGGTCACTCAGCATGCACATACTGCAGTCTGAAAGCAGCCAGCAGCTACACATTGGGCCTCAGTTGCTGAAGATGCTGGAATTTGGTGCAAGGGCTACAGGTGCTTCTGAATCAGCAAGAGCTCATCATACTTCATTGTCCTCCAAGTCTTTCTGGGGATAAGGACAAGGGAGCTCTCCTTCTGGGTCAAATCTTGGGTCTTCTTACACCTAAGTGTAACACCTGAGTGGTAATACCTAAGAGAAAAAAGAGGAAGCACCTTTACGTTGAAATTTTCTATTCAAAACAAAGTTCACTGAAGAAGAAAGAAGGGGGAATTGGATACTTCTGGGAACCCATAATGAGATAGGAAATTTCTTAACCTATATAGACCACCTGTTTGAATTTGGCTCAACAGGAATCTGGGGGCCAGAAGCACTATCACCTGACAGCTGCATGGTGGAGATATGAAATGAGTATGGCCTCATTTTAGTGCTCAAAGGGACAGGTGCACCAGGTTGCACCCACTCGAGCAGGCCACAGCTCTGTTGACAGAATCAGTCAAGAGGCCCAGGTCCAACATGGTCATTCTTGTTAATAATTCATTAACTAATTTATTTACTTTTATATGCATGGTTTTTTTTTTTTTTTTTTTTTTTGCGGTACTGGGGATTGAACTCAGAGGCGTTCTACCTTCGAGCTACACCCCCAGCCCTATTTTTTTATTCTTTATTTTGAAACCGGGTCTCACTAAGTTTCGGAGTGTCTCACTAAGCAGCTGAGGCTGGCCGCGAACTCGGATCCTCCGGTCTCCGCCTCCCAAATGCTGGGATTACAAGCGTGCGCCACCACGCCCGGCTTATATGCATGGTTATTAAACAACTACTTTGAGCAAAGCATTGGGCTGGGTACTGAGGGGGAAGGGGTGAGAAGAACTTTTTAAAATTTTTTTTAATTTTTATTAATTCGCGCATTGTAATCATACATCTTTGTTAGGTACAGCTAATAAAGGCATATATGCACACATTTCTCATTTAACCCCTTCCCCAATTCCCACCCCAGTCCCTCACCCTCCTTCCTTCTCAAGTTCAGTTTAGTGATTGACTTTGATATATTTGTGAAAGTACATCATGTGTATTAGAGTGCCCCCCCCCCGCCCGTCCATCCCCTTTGGTTAAATCAACTTCTTTGCTTATAGAGGGTTTCTCCTTTTTCATCTGAAGTCCCCTTATGCCCCATCTTCTCCCTAGCATCCACATATTAGGAAGAACATATGCTTTTTTACTCTTTGTGACTGACTAATCTCACTTAATATAATGTTTTCCAGTTCCATCCATTTCCTTGCAAATACCATGATTTTGTTCTTCTTTATGGTTGAGTAAAATTCCATTGTGTACATATCCCATATTTTTGTAATCCATTCATCTGTCAATGGACATCTTGGCTGCTTCCATAGTTTGGCTATTGTGAATTGTGCAGCTATAAACATAGATACACATGTGTCAGTCTGGTAGTTTGGTTTCCATTCTTTTGGGTAGATACCCAGAAGTGGTATTGCTGGATCATATTGTAGGTTCATTCCCATTTGTCTGAGGATCCTCCATACTGTTTTCCAAAGTGGTTGCACTAATTTGCAATCCCACCAGCAATGTATTAGGGTTCCCACTTCTCCACACCCTCACCAGCATTTATTGTTGTTTGTGTTCTTGATGATTGCCATTCTGATTGGAGTTAGGTGAAATCTCAAGGTAGTTTTGATTTGCATCTCTCTGATTGCTAATGATGTTGAACATTTCCTCACACATTTATTGGCCGACTCCAGAGTCCAGTGAGGTCTTCTGGCACTGCCTAAGTGTAGCTTGGGCCAAACACCATCAATTGCGCACTGCCTTTCTCTAAAGTCCGCTCGCTCCACCAAAGAGAGGCAAACAGAAAGGCACACCACCCCTGGTGGCTTTGGCAGACTTTAGAGTCCAGTGAGGCCTTTGGGCTGCCCAAGTGCAGCCCGGGCCAAGGATTATCGATGGCATACCACCTTTCCCCAAGTCCACTTGATTCACCAAAGAGAGTAGCAGGGTTAAAGCTCCCACACAGAGGAGGGATCCCAAGAGGGAAGCCAATATTGGTGCTGAGCATGGGGCTTATATATGTTGGAAGCCCCTTTATACAGACATTGACCAACAAATAAAGTCCTTGTTTTTCATCTTGTTTTTCTTGACTTAGTTGATTTGTCATCTATGGCTTTTAATTCCCCAAAGTCATGAGACTGTTTTGCATGTTTGTTCCCTGGTGTGTATGTAGCAAGAGCCTGTGAGTCTAAAGTTGGTTCACACAGATCTTTGGTTCTTGATGTCTTGGCTCCACTCCTCCACATTTAATTGTTTGTGTACATATCTGATGAACAACACAGAACCTTCTAAGGGGTCTGGGTTTTGTTTTTCTTAACCCTTACCTCCTGGGAGTCCCATTCCCTTGTTGCCTACCCAGTACTAACTCTTCAAAAGGCTATGACAGATAGGAGCGTGGTATTTGCTTGGGGACACTCAGTATTCCTTTGCAAGTACACAGTGGGATCAGAGCCGTGGGTTGCCCTGGAGCCCTGAGTGTGCACATCAAATTTTTCCTACTTTGGAAACCTCTGCATTTTCTTTTTCCTGTCTATAAAGTGAAGGCGGCCTCAGGTTCTGGGACCTAGATTGTTTCCATATATCTGAATGATTCAGCCAGGCATGGTGGCACATGCTTGTAATCTCAGTACTTGGGAGGCAGAGATAGAATTATTGCAGGTTTGAGGCCAGCCTCAGCAACTTAGTGATGTTGTCAGCAACTTAATAAGCCTTACTTTCAAATAAAAAATAAAATGGGGCTGGGCGTGGTGGTACATGCTTGTAATCCCAGTACTTGGTAGGCTGAGAGAGGAGGATCACAGGTTCATGGCCAGCCTCAGAAACTTAGTAAGGCCCTCTGCAACTTAGTGAAAACTTGCTTCAAAATAAATAATATAATAGGACTGGTATAGTTTGGAGATAGAATGCCCCTGATTTCAATCCCCAGTGCCAAAATAAATAAATAAATAAATACATAAATAAATACATAGGTAAATATTAAAAATAAAATAGGGCTGGGGTGTAGATTGGGGGTAAAATGCCCCTGGGTTCAATCCCCAGCACCGACAAAAAAATAAATAAATAAAATATCTGAATGATTTTTTTTCTGAATGTACTTTCATTGTTGTTATCTTCTTTTTTTTCATCCCTACACACATTTGGTAAGCTTCCCCCAGCTCCCTCTCCAATACCTCCCCTTCCCCATGTGTGATATTGAGATTGCAGTGGTAATTTCATACATGTACATAGCATAGCGTCAATGGAAGTGTTTCCTTCATTAACTCACTGCACCACCATTCTCCTAATGTATACTTTTTTTTTTGCAGTACTGAGGATTAAACCCAGGGCCATTCTACCTCCGAGCTATACCTCCAGCCCTATTTTTTATTCTTTATTTTGAAACCGGGTCTCACTAAGTTGCAGAGTGCCTCACTAGGTAGCTGAGGCTGGCCTCAAACCCGGATTCTCCGGTCTCAGCCTCCCGAATGTTCGGATTACAAGCGTGCGCCACCACGCCCGGCTTCTCCTAATGTATACTTTTGCTGAAAAAGGTTGGATTTGCTCTAAGTCTCATCACTGTGACTCTCAGACCACTTAGAAGGTGTCTTTGATGAGCCAGGACAAAAGAGTGACCCCCAAGTGTCAGTCAGGCTTCATCAGAACTGCGGGAAAGTGGTGGCCCCATTGCCATGCTGTGCGCTTTGCTTTTCACGTTGGCAAATTTTTAAATAGAAATAGGATTTTCTATTGACAACGATCTCACTACTTCATAGCATATACCAGATATTATTAAGTTAACTTGTTGTAGACAAAATTCCAATCATTTCTGAAATTTTATTTCTTACAGGATTTGGGGTACAGGGATCAGGCAGCTTCATTACCTGCAATCTGCTCTGTCTGGGACAATGGTTTAAAGACTGAAGCTGGAGTTTCCACAGTGGAATTGCTGTGGGTGGGACAGAGCCCCAGCTACTCACAGTTATCACTGCAGAAACCAACCCAAACCAATAGAAACAATGGCTGTCATTTGAGGAGTTCCAGGTAGATGGTTCCATGACAGCAGCAAAGCCACAGGAATTGCTCTATCAAGCACCAGTCTTTGCTTCAGCAAACACTCACAGAGCTCGGGGTGTGGGGCAAGTGCCGGGAGCAGTGGGCAGACCCTGCAGGACCTGCACCCCAGCATGCTGCCTGCAGGTGAGCCGCCAGGCTCTCATGCACTGACCAGTAGCCACACAGCTCTCTACTGTTACTCGCCGGAGTGACCCGTGT
>PVLC010008278.1:0-59158 GCA_004027655.1 Graphiurus murinus | reverse complement strand
GCCGGGCGTGGTGGCGCACGCTTGTAATCCCAGCATTCGGGAGGCTGAGACCGGAGGATCCGGGTTCGCGGCCAGCCTCAGCTACCTAGTGAGGCACTCCGCAACTTAGTGAGACTCGGTTTCAAAATAAAGAATAAAAAACATGGGGCTGGGGGTGTAGCTCGGAGGTAGAATGCCCCTGAGTTCAATCCCCAGTACCGCAAAAAAAAAAAAAAAAAAAAAATGTAGATGCTATATAAATGCTCATTAAACTGGAGTACTTAGGGCATAAAAGTTTATACATGGTAAGTATATATAAAAATATTTAATAATTCCCAACCACAGTTGATTCACTTCTTGTGGAACCCACATATATGGAGGTCCTGTACATTACAGTGAGTTTTTCTATAAGCCTTAAACTACTCCAAAAAATAAATGTTCCTAAAAGATAATTCTTAAGAAATCGTTTTGAATGTCAAGGAATGTGTTCCTCACAATGAAGTGGGGGTGGAGGATTAGAGGTTATGTATACCCCATTCCACATGGGGCGTGTGCTAACCTCCTCCAATACCAATGAAACTGATGCCTATTCCTTCTTCTTTCAGTTCCGCAAGCATGGCCAGTGACTTCAGGAAACGGAGGAAGAGTGAGCCTGCTGTGGGTCCACCCAGGGGACTGGGGGACCAAAGTGCAAACAGGACCAGCCCTGGTCGAGTGGACCTCCCAGGATCAAGTACCACCCTTACAAAGTCTTTCATTAGTTCTTCTCCTTCCTCCCCCTCAAGAGCAAAAGGTGAGCCATGATAAATGAACACAGGAACCATTTACTAGTTTTTGTTTTGTTTTGTTTTTGTTTTTTTAGCCTAGAGGACATGTGAGAGCCAGTCCAGCGACAGTTATCAGTTATATGTGCTAACTTTTACCTACAGTGTCAAAATTCAATACAGTTTCAGGACAATATCTTCCTTCTAACCCAGACTGTCATACTGGCCAGTCCTTGGATCACTTAAAGGACTCAAATGAACATCTTTTATTGCTTTTTTTTCTCCCAAAATAGGTTATTTCATTTAAAAAAAATCAAATAAATTTGTCATCAGGTTTATAAAGATAACATTTATGAACATTTACATAGTCAAATTTTCTAATGCTACTATAACTAGCAAATCAAATTTATAGACTAAGAATCACAAACGGCAAGAGAGAAAATTATTGTCTAAAATAATAATCATTAAAATTTTAGATTGAACATTGTCTAATCTATTAAAGTACTTTCTTTAATCACTTACTTTATATTTTGGCCAAACGTCATATTTGTGGTAATTAACATTTGGCCACATACTCAATGGTCAGTCACAGGGACCCATGATTAAGAAACAAATGCTTAGAAATCAAGAAGCTGCTTTTTCAGGTGGCCTGTCTCCTATTTGGTAATGTAGGGAGCTAAGTGTTGAAAGGAAACAAGTTACTCCTTCAAATCTGTGGAGGTCATAGTACATTATTGCCTTGGGAACAAGAAAATTTCTGAGATAGAGAGTGAGGATTGAACTGACGTCCATGTGGACCAATGGCCATACCAAATTTGGGAACTCACAATTTCTTCCAATATCTTGGAGTTGAAGCAGAAGGGAAAATGGTTTCCAATGTGTGAAAAAAAAAATGTGCTCTAACAGAAGATTCCATAAAACAGAACAGATTTCACCTACACATATAAATTGTAGGCATTAAAACTGTTGCCACATGGTAAAGTTAATCAGTAGCTGATTTGTGTGCAAATTACAGACTGGCTGTGTTGACTAGACTCTGGACAGGTGGGAGGCCTAGTAAAGCTATGAATGGCACCTGGACAGTGTAGAAAAATTGAGTCCCATTCATCACACCTTTCCTCAGATTAACAGAGATGCCTTTATCAGATTCTACTCATTTATGCAAACAAATATGTTAAGGTAATAAGTAGGTCATGAGATACCATTGATTCATTATTCTTGGATAATACCCAAAAGTTAAAAGGATCCTGATTGATTTAAATGTGTGTTTTATCATAGGGAGTGCTGAATCAACTTCCTTTCTCAAATACTACCTATCTACTTAATGTGCTTATCTACTTTTGAGAAATTTGGGGATGATCATAAGTCATGAGTTGTTAATAGAGATATTTTTCTCTACAAGGTTTTATTTCTAAGAAGAAAATGCCCTGCTGGATGTAATTCAGCCTCTCATTTTATTAGCTAATTTGGCAAAGCAAGAGAAAAGGATTATTTCCATAGCTGTTTCAAATTGAGGTCAAGATTAGCTCTCCATTATCAAGTTGTAAATGATTTTTTTAAAAATGCCTCCTCAGGCCAAAAAAAAGCATGATGCACTTACCTCTGATGGAAGTTTTACATTATACCCAGTTGTCTTCTGAGAACAAGGTGCCTAATAGAAGGCTGAAGGTTAACAAGTAAAGAGATAAATTAGTTTGTTTAAAAAGGCTCTAGTTATTTTTTGCTTGGAAAAAAATATTGGCAGCAAAAGTTTACAACTTTTTTATTTTGTAACTTTATAAAATACTTTATCTTAGACTTTTCCTTTCCAATGCCCATGAACAATTATTTAATGTGGTTATTAGAGTATCAATTAAATATAAATTATTTTTACCTATTTGTTATAAACCAAATGAGCCTCAAATCTTGTCCCTATTAAACTTATTAAGTCTATATCGATTTGGCATTAATTGTTAAATCTTTATGTTAGTCCCAGTTCATGCTTTTAAAATTAGAGCTACAATTGTGTTTTTGGCATGACATGTTGGCAGAAAGATGTATGAATTGCACAACAGAAATGGGTGTGTTAATTACAACAGTTACCTGTTATGCATGGTTTTGTTAATTCTAATATCTGCAAAGCTGCATTCATTGAAAAATTTTATCTTGCCTTAGAATTAGACTTCTTTTCCTCTAAGGTGGAAGCTATATGTGTTAACAATCAGTGTCTAGATTAAACCACACCTACTTTCTCTGCTGTGCTATCTGATACTGACACGCTCTCTTCTCTTTATGAACCTTTTAACTTCTCCAAATGTCTCCCTCCTGCCACGCTGCTCTGGATTAAAAGGTGGGGATGATAGCAAAATGTGTCCATCCCTTTGCAGTTACTCAGGGCTCAACGGCACCCCCTCCAGTGAGTTAGAGTACTGTAACAGTTATAGACAGCATTTGGACGTCCCCCGGGACTCCCAAAGAGCCATCACTTTCAAGAATGGCTGGCAAATGGCCCGGCAAAATGCAGAGATCTGGAGCAGCACTGAAGAAACCGTTTCCCCTAAAATCAAGTCCCGTAGCTGTGATGATCTCCTGAACGATGACTGTGATAGCTTCCCTGACCCCCAAACCAAGTCAGAAAGTATGGGTTCCCTGTTATGTGAGGAGGACGCCAAAGAGAGCTGCCCCATGACGTGGGCGTCCCCCTACATCCAGGAGGTTCGCGGTAATGGCAGATCCAGGATCAGACACAGGTCGGCCCACAATGCCCCAGGGTTCCTGAAAATGTACAAGAAGATGCATCGCATTAATCGCAAGGATTTGATGAATTCGGAGGTCATTTGCTCTGTGAAGTCGAGAATAATGCAGTACGAAAAGGAGCAGCAGCACAGGGGCCTGCTGCATGGCTGGAGCCAGTCCTCTACCGAGGAGGTGCCCCGAGACATGGTACCCACCCGCATCTCAGAATTTGAGAAGTTGATTCAAAAATCAAAATCCATGCCAAATTTAGGAGATGAAACCTTATCTCCTGTAGCCCTAGAGCCTCAACAGAATGGTTTGTGTCCCAAGAGGCGATTTTCCATTGAGTCCTTGCTGGAAGAAGAAAATCAAAGTAGATACCCTCCTCAGGTTCAACGAAGCCACAAGTCCAAAACCCTGGTGCCAATTCACATTGAAGTCACCAGCGATGAGCAGCCAAGAACTCATATGGAATTTTCTGACAGTGATCAGGATGGAGTGGTGTCTGACCACAGCGACTACATTCATGTGGAAGGGTCTTCTTTTTGCAGTGAAAGTGACTTTGATCACTATTCGTTCACATCCTCTGAAAGCTTCTATGGATCCAGCCATCACCACCATCACCACCACCACCACCATCACCGGCACCTCATCAGCTCCTGCAAAGGCCGGTGCCCTGCCTCCTATACCCGATTTACCACCATGTTAAAACACGAAAGAGCCAGACATGAAAACATCGAACAGCCCAGAAGACAAGAAATGGATCCTGGCATGTCTAAACTGGCATTTCTAGTCAGCCCTGTGCCTTTCCGGAGGAAAAAAAATTTGACTCCCAAAAAACAGACTGAAAAGGCAAAATGTAAAGCTTCTGTTTTTGAGGCTCTGGACTCTGCCCTGAAAGATATCTGCGACCAAATTAAAGCTGAAAAGAGAAGAGGAAGTTTGCCAGACAACAGTATCTTGCACCGGCTTATTAGTGAGCTGCTGCCCGATATTCCTGAAAGGAATTCATCCCTTAAAGCTTTCAAGAGGAGCCCCACGCACCACCCTTTTCACCCACTGCCTCAAGATGGTGCTACCCACTGTCCACTGTACCAGAATGAATGTGAGAGAATGCCTCACAGTGCCTCTTTCCAAGACATGGACACCACCAACAACAACTACCACCACCAGGACCATGACAGTGCATTGGGTCTCCAAGGTGGATGAGCTTCCCTTCCTTTTTTCATGTGGTTCAGATCCCCACCCTCCAGCTCTTTCATCTCCCATCCCTGCATCTCATCGTCCCTGAGCTGTGACACCATTTATCATCCTATGTGTGGTGAAGCACTTGCTTGTTGTGCAAACGTGTCTTATGGAATAGTTCTTATTTGCCCGTATAATCTTTGGACTTCACATGTGGCTTAAAGTGACCATCAGTTCACAAAAATTTACTCACTCACAAGTGAAAGGAAGACCACTTTTCAGCTCAACACTAGGGTTAAAAACAAGTGTAACACTGAGAAAACAGCTTAAATGATTTGGCAAATTAAGAGGGATACTTCAAGGCAGAAACTGTCCTTGAATATCAGTATCCTTTAAAGATCTTTTTTCACTGTAAAATGAATCAAAACCAGTAGTTTAATAAGCAACCTTTTTCATTTTTATATTATCTTTAAAATTTCATAGCCAGTCACTCAAACATTTTGTTCAAGTTCTATGTAGAAGACACTGAATCAACATATTCAAGAAGCAAAACTGAATATAGATTAGTAAGTGATATACAATTAAAAAGACTAGTATTAATTTAATAATTTTCTCCAATTAAGTGAAACAATTAGTATAAAATTTTTGTGAATGTATCTTTAAGCTATATATATATATAAGTCTCATCTCCATCACTCAGTGTCTTCATTTTCTCTTCTTTTCCATCACTTTATTTATTTTCTATTTTTGCTACAACAATCTTATATTAAAACTTGAATCAGACTAGGTTAAAAGTGACTCTTAACTCCATATTAATAGATAACTTTGAAGTGGCAACATGAGGACAAATAGCAATTCAAATGCAGGTTCTTTATTTTTTTTTATTTTTTATTTTTTGAGGGAGTAATGGGGATTGAACCAAGAAGCATTCTCCCTCTCAGCTACACCCTCAGCTCTTTTTACTTTTCATTTTGAAACAGAGTCTCCCTAAGTTGCTGAGGGTCTTGCTGAGTTGCTGAGGCTGGCTTTGAATCTGTGATCCTCCTATCTCAGCCTCCCAAGTACTGGGATAACAGGTGTGCACCACCACACCCAGCGATGCTGGCTCATGTGTGTGTGTGGGGGGGAGGCATTATATAACTGAAAAGCACACGGTGTTTTAATATTTATATTCAATTCTTTTCATTAATTCTTGAAGTGCATCTGTTTAATATATGTACGTTAAGAGACTGGAATGATCATTCCAGGATGAAACGTGGGTTTGTCAGTAGAGAACCTTCTATACACCAGGTACCACAAAGTGCATCACATACACTATCTGGTTAAAACTGTTAAAAATCTATGTATGACCGGGTTCACAGCCAGCCTCAGCTACCTAGTGAGGCACTCTGCAACTTAGTGAGACTTGGTTTCAAAATAAAGAATAAAAAATAGGGCTGGGGGTGTAGCTCGGAGGTAGAATGCCCCTGAGTTCAATCCCCAGTACTACAAAAAAAAAAAAAAAAAATCTATGTATGAGTATTATTCTAAGCACTGTTTCCAGTGGATGAAATTGAGGACCAGAGAGGATAAGAAATTTGCCTGAGGTTACACAGATGGTAGGTAACAGAAAGGGGATTCGAATCCCTAATATATGAGATTTATAGTATAAACTATAATCTCTATAAATTAAAAGAGATGTAGCTTAAACATCACATTAGTGTGATACATATACCTAAATGGTTAATTATCATTGCACAAATTTACTTATTTCATTAGTATTTATCTTAGCTTTCATTTGTACTATGCAACATTTTCAAAAACTATAAATTAGAATTTTTAAAAGCAATTTCTACAGTTTAAAATTTCACTGAGACCTGCCAAAATCCAATTTTTTTTTTTTTTGTGGTACTGGGGATTGAACTCGGGGGCATTCTACCTCCAAACTATACCCCCAGCCCTATTTTTTATTCTTTATTTTGAAACTGAGTCTCACTAAGTTGTGGATTACCTCACTAGGTAGCTGAGGCTGGCCTCGAACCTGGATCCTCCGGTCTCAGCCTCCCGAATGCTGGGATTACAAGCGTGCGCCACCACGCCCGGCTCCAAAATCCAATTTTTTAATAAATAAGGTATCTTCTCCTCCTCCAGTTTTCTAATATCTAACACAGTCATCTCTCAATTTCATGTGAAGATGAAGTACATTATTGAAACATGATTTGCAAGAGTTTTGAAATGCACGTTAGGAATAATTTTTTCTTTAATAAAATATTTGCTTTCCAACTATGTTTAGCACAACTGCAAAAGTAGCTTATATTCCAAGGGTTAGAAAAGTACATTTTAAATTTATAATCATTATAAACATCCCATGTTCACAAAAGGATATTAATTTACAATGAAAAATATACTGTGTGAAAATAACTGGCTAAGTTTTACCTGAAATATTTGTGGCCACGTCACCTCCCTAACCTAAAGAGTTTGGAATCACAACTCTCACAGTTAGACATTGATTCTTTTACATCATGCTCCTGACATCCCACTTATAAGCAGTCAGTTCTTCCATATTCAAACAATATTTTCTTCTTATATGTTAGCATTTTAATTTCTTTCACAGATGGACAAAATAAACGTTGATACTTCTTATTATTTAATATAATTACATTTATTAAAGGAGGGAGTAAAAGAAGGAATTGACAAGTTTTGACCCAGTTACATTGGTAAAATTTCATATCATAGACTACTAGAATACTTTCAAACTATAGTTAATTTCCACATATAAGTCACATAAATGTATAAGGTATACAACACTATTAAGGAACATTTGCAGTCATATGTGCATAATATAATTCTACTTTGCTTTAAAGTGAACAAAAACATCAATACTTCATAAGCAATTTGGCACTGATATGAGGCTTTCTGTTTATTTCTTTGTTGTTTGGAATAAATATTCACTTTCTGAAAAAGTAGTTTACCAACTGGGCACAAAGGAAGGCCATAGATAATGGGTATGATGTATTAAGACTCAGTAAGTATTTAAAAACAAAAGAGAGAGAGAAAGAGAGGGGGAGAGATAGAGAGATGTGACCACAGTCCTGTCATCTTCATACTTTTTTTGGTTTTATCTTTCTTTTGCATTTCTGCCTTCTTAAGTTGTTGTTCCACAAAATGTTTCTGTTTCTACCAGTTGTTGCTGTTTTCTAAATCTCCATCCTCTATACATCTTACAATAGTATTTATGCATCAAAAGCAAAAAATAGAAATAGTAAGTATTGCAAATTTAAACATGGGAAATCCCTATAACCATGAATTTTCTACAAAATTATTATATATCATTAATTATAATTAATCAGCAATGTCAAATTATATTTTTTATGGTTATAATGCTTCTGTTACCTTGGATGCTATTCCTTTTGGAATGCTTTGTTTTGGTGTGTCTTGCATCACAACTTTATGGTTACCTATGAGGTTTATACTCATGTTTTTAATAGTGGTGTCTCTCCAAATCTGGGGGGGGGGGAGGGAATAGCTGCCCCTGGGGAATCAAGTCTGCTTTTCATGAAGTGCATCCTCACTGACTGGATCCGTCCTTTCTAATAGACCGCGAGTCCCCTAGAAGTTACTCTTCCACGTTGCCTGATTTGGGTCGCAGTGCTCCAAGGGAAAGAAGAGGAACTCCAGAAAAAGAGGTGGTGTGTTGAACAGCACTGGAGTCTTTTTAAGGGCCTACTTGATCAATAAAGCACTCACCAGCCAAACTTACATCCCAAGGCAGTAAAGAACTCGGAGTAATACATGAAAATAACAACTAACAAACTAGAAAGAGTTGTCCTTACAGCATGGTCCTGGGACCCAAAGCAGTTTCCTCTCTGACCTGGGCCCCAGTTCTTCCCCAGTTGTCATCCAGCTTTGGCAGTGAGGCCTCTCTGAGTCTTGACCGACACCCACAAATCAGCTTCTGTGATTTAAAATAGTCCTGAACTGGGATGCCTTGTGGAGGCAGAAGGTTTCCTCTGTATGATGTGATCTCCTGGCCCACTAGTCTCTGAGTGAGTCTAGGCCAACTGTGTTGCAAATCAATACAAATTCTACACAAATCATTGTTGTTGGCTTACTTTTGTTGGAGGAGATCCCTGACAAACAAAACAAAACAAAAACTTTTAACCAACCAGTTCTTAGTAGGGCTGCCCTTGAGAATCATGAACTAACTGGTTCTTTGTCCATGGGCTTGAGCTACAGCTACAGCTCTTCCCGAATTGCCCTGGAGCCGTGAGGGTTTAAGGGAAACTGAAAGCTGGTCTTGGACTGGCAGTCACTCCAGAGCTGACAGGTGTCTGATATAGTCCAGTGCCTGTGGAACCCTGATGAAGTCAGAAATTGTCCAAGGGTCCTGAAGTTCACTAGAATCACAGGGGGGATATTTGGGGTGAAGGGATTTTTGGTTGATGGTAAGAAAGATCTAGTGTCACTAGATATAGAATACAGGGTATCTCAGATTTGTGGACCCCAAAGTTTAAGGAGGGGCACGTGCCACATCACATCATAACTAAAAGATGAGCAGCTGGTTGACAGAGTGCCGAAGGATTCCTGAACCTTCCAAGGGATGCAAGACCATCATAGCTATACTTTTGGTCACTAATTAGCTCCCGGTGATAAGTAGGCTGATATTTTTCTTGACTAATATGATAATATGTGGTAAAAGGGGTCATGACTTATTTCATGTTTTTTGGCCTTTATATTATGATTCAGAGTTATGTCAATCCATAGAACATAGAGCAATTGACCCTCCACAATTATCCCAGGAAAAGCCTTTGTAATAGTCAAAATCCTCTGCAGGCATTTTACTATCCTATCATAGTATTGATCTACTTTAGCTCCTAAGATAAAATATGACGGTGATGAGACCAGCTGTTATGACCATGGTATAGCTAAAATATCTAAACACAGAATTAATTGAATGATTTTTAAATTGCATGTGGGATTTATATTATCTATGTTTAATCATTCCTTGAGGTTTTGCGTTCCTTTAATGCATGTGAAACTATTCTCTTATAGAAAATCCAAATTTAAAGTTAGTCTAATTTTTTTTACCATTCTTTTCAGAAATTGCCTGCAAAAGCTGTTTACGATTTTAAGGCTCAGACATCTAAGTAAGTAAGACAAGTATTCATCATATAGCTTAGGTTGACTTTAACTATTCCACTAGTACATCACAATGGGATGTATTACAAATAAGACCTAATTCCTAATTTGGCAATTCATTATTTTTTCACTGATTCCTACAGAATTACTAATTGGTATGGGATAATTTTATTTTCATTTTGAGTTTAGTTGAGAAATACTAAGCTTTAAATTATATTCAGCATGTTAGAGCACAATGAATTCAAAAGAATAGGAAAAACAAAAAGAAATCTTTGTCTCTAGAATTTTTGTGTCGAGAATTAATTGAAAATAAAGTACTGGAGAGTAATTAACTCTAGTGGGGGGTGGTGGTGACATTTATTTGACCAGCTATATCAAGGACAATCTGTGGGGTATGTGACTAGGACTAGAACTGTATACAAACACTCTTGTAGTGAAATCTCCATATCTCAACACTCAGAGATTAGAGATTCTGAGCAAAGTTTCATCCTGTGGTCCCTTGATTTTGGTATCTTCATTGTCCTGTGTTGCATTATTCCTTTCATCCTAATTCTTTAGGAGCTTCTTCATCCAATTGGGCTGTGACTAAGGCAGGTTGGTGCTAGGAACATGAGTAGACATAAGTAGAAGGGAGCTATCTAGACCTTTCATGGCCCCCATGCACAGAA
Source organism: Graphiurus murinus (assembly GCA_004027655.1). Taxonomy (NCBI): domain Eukaryota; kingdom Metazoa; phylum Chordata; class Mammalia; order Rodentia; family Gliridae; genus Graphiurus; species Graphiurus murinus. The sequence goes on along the minus strand of PVLC010008278.1, from coordinate 48,729 downwards.
CCGATTTAAGAAACTTTGGTCTCCATTAGAATTCAAGATAATGAAGTCATTGTAAGTTTCCATTAAATTATAATGTATTATTTATAATTTATTATTTACTGAATATAGAGAGATACATTGATAACATATTGATATATATATATATATGTGTGTGTGTGTGTGTGTGTGTGTGTGTCCCAAATATTTCACTCATGAAAATGCATATAATATGAATTACTACTTCCAGAAACTCTCTTGCAGATAACATATAAAAAATAAAATCCAGCTGGGCGTGGCAGTGCACACTTGTAATCCCAGCATTCGGGAAGCTGAGACTGGAGGTTCCGGGTTCGCAGCCAGCCTCAGCTACCTAGTGAGGCATTCTGCAACTTAGTTAGACCCTATTTCAAAATAAAGAATAAAAAATAGGGCTGGGGGTATAGCTCGGAGGTAGAATGCCCCTGAGTTCAATCCCCAGTACCACAAAAAATAAAAAATGAAATAAAATCCATCAGAATTTGGTAATATTAATGAGATAGACGATTAACTAAAAAAGACAAATTTTATTTAGAAATGAAATTATTGAACATGGCTAAATCTCGTATAAAAATAAAATTCTGAAAAAAGCTTATATCTTTTTTATTAGATAAGTAACCATGTTAGTCAGCTTTTCATTACTATAACAAAATGCCTGATATGATCAACTTACAAAGAGAAAAGGTTCATTTTGGCTCACAGTTTAGAGGTTTCAGTCCATGATTGGACAGATCCATTACTTTTAGGCCTCTGGTTGGGAAATGGGGACAACTGATCCTGATAGGGAGCATGTGGTGTAGCAAATCCGTTCACCCATGGTCACAGTGCAAAAGTAGAGCTCAGGGCCCTATAGTCCCTTCAAGGACATAACTCCAATGACCAGAAGACTTCCACTAGGCCCCACCTCCTAGAGTTTCCACCATCTCTCAGGAACACCAAGCTGGAGACTACACCTCCCATCCACGGACCTCTGGGTGTCATTTAAGGTACAAACTATAGCATAATCGCTGTTTTGTTTCCATTGCACGCTGGTCCTAATTATTATTCTTTGGACATAGTGTGAGGATATGTATGATGCATGCTCTAAAATAATCATATAAAATACAAACATTTTTTCTCCTTTGACAATCAAAAACTTTTTTAAATAAATACTACTCTGAATATCAGGGTATATAAAATTGTACCGATGTCCACCTGAGGCTCCCAGATGTTTTGAGAAGGCTTAATAAAAAGCTTCCAAGAAGAAGATACATACAATGCAGAGGAAGGGCACTGGAATGTTGATTGTATCACTGGATTTTGGTTGCTCTGTATGCCCAGCCCCTCACCCCCTTCCATGGGAGTGCATGAGCGGCATCTTCATCATGACTGGGTGTTCAGGGGAACTCACTCTCCTACTCTCTGCCTGCCTGAGTAGACCTGGCACAGCCTTTTCCAAGGCTTGTCTGCCCCACCCCACCTTTCACCAAGGTCATGATTCGGTCTTCTAAATGGACAAAATCTAATTGTGTAAGCCTTCGGAGAAGGAGATTTAATAACCACCCGCAGAAGCCATCTCAACAAAGTTTTAGTAAGGAAAAAAAATATTTCTCTCATACCATAAATAAGTTGACCTTAGTACAACTTAATCACATTCCTCTTCTGTTCTCAGGAAATAGAGAAGTCATTCATCATCCCCAAAGTAGTACCATATTTGACATAAAAATTGGGGAAACAGATGACTTGTGCAGCTTTCAAAGGGTCGCACACCCAGGCAGCACTGAAAATTACAGAAGGACCATCATTTATTTAAGTCATTGCAATTAGTAGTTAGGTGTGAGTGCCTTTCTGTGTCTAGCATCTTATAACAAGAGACACATGTATCTTTAAATAAATATGTCGGGCGTGTTTTGTTTTATTTTGTTTTTGCTTTTTTTTTTTTTTTTAATACTGGGGATTCAACTCAGCGCATTCTACCTCTGAACTAGACTCCCAACCCTATTTTATGTTTATTTTTTGAAATAAGATTTTGCTAAATTGCTCAGGCTGTCCTTCCACCTGCTATCAATCAGCCTGTTTCCGCCTCACACGTGGTGAGATTACAGGAATGCACCACCACACCTGGCCTGAATATGTGTTTTAAGATATATTTTTCTTTACCTAGTAAGTTTAAGAACAATAGTTGCAAAAACAGAGTTAAGTAACTCACCAAAGGTAATGTCTCAATTTTTAACTAGGAAAAGGAAATAAAATGCTATTTCCATATGTTGGCAATGGCCACTATTCAAAAGTAGAATAAATAAGAAAAATCCTATCAAATGGGCCTCTTAGAAATTGCAGCTAGAAATGAGAGGGACACAGTTTGAAAACTGGAGAATAGGACAACTGTCTTCTTTCTAGATGATCTTTAAATTTTAAATACAAGCATGTACAAATATAAAAGACTTTTTTCATATTTAAAAGAAAAAAATTATCTCTTGTTTCCTTGTATGTAAAAAAAATGGTCTCATCCAGAAATAAAATATTTCTTTTACACATAAATGGTTAGGTTGTAAACATTGAATATATTATTTTGTTTTTGTATTAGGAATTTGTGTAAAAGAAGGAAGTAGTATACTTAAATGTGGAGCTCTTTGAATCTTCTTTGTTTTATAGGTTTCTAAAAATTTAATGTACTTTCATTGTAAAGATTTCAGCACTTCTAAATGTATGATTCTTTTAATATGCAACAACTTCTTTCATTTAATTCTTTAAATCAGTGAAAAACATTTTCCATCTGATGTAAACCTCTCCTCATCATATATTCTGCACTACTAAATGATCCAATTTAAAATTCTGAACCAAATAAGGTACGTGGTTCTGGAGTAGGAAGGAGGCAGATTTGCAAGAAAGTGGAGCTTTATGGAAAAGATGCAAATTAATTGTCTTCAAACAAAGTATAATTATGGAGGCAAAGTGATAAACTACCATAATTACCTGGGTAATGAAGCCATGAAAAACTAATGTAGTGAGGGTGATCAATTTAGGAATGAATTTTTCAAAATGAATGATGTCTTTAGAACTTAAATTTTAAAATACCCAAATGTACCTACTGTCTTCTTCAAAACAGCAAAATGAGAAAATAATACTAAAAGCCTTTAAAATGTTTTTACTTTTTTCTTGTTTTTTGTTTTGTTTTGTTTTGTTTTATTGTGGTTCTGAGGATTGAACCCAGGGATGTTCTACTCCTGAACTTGTTTTTTTTATTTGGAAAGAGAATCTCACTAAGTTGCAAAGAGCCTTGCTGAGATTAGGAAGCTAGATTTAAACTTGTGATCATCCTGTCTCAGCCTCTCAAGTTACTAGGATTACAGGTGCATACCACCACACCCAGCTATATTTTTATTTTTTAAAAACAATAAAACATAAAAGAAGACAACAAGCATTTGTTCACATCTTTGCATTTAAAGCATATTTATCTTTATGCCCCATCAAAAAAAAAAATCAAAGTATAAAGTCTTTTCTGTTTCACAAATAAATTTCTTGCCAAAATTTTCTACTAAAAACCTGTCAATTTTAGTCGAAAGATCCACAAATAAATATTTTTTCTGGCATTAGCACTTTTGAGACCCATGTTTGTTTTCCTTATCATAAGCCTTAGCACATCAGAAGTAGATAAGGGTGGGTTACTAACTCACTAACTAGCTTCAGAGCAAAAACAAAAAACAAGAATCAGTGCAAAGTCTTCCCTGTCAGCTAAGGATGAGCTAGCAATAGTCGGCTCGCTCTTTCATATTGCATATTTATTTGCCTGGGAATTATATCAGATATGATGCTTATACTTATTCTTTTCAAAATCATTTCTTAACTTATGTTTCAGTGAATTCTGGAAATTTGCAAAGAAAACCCTTATCAAACTGAGCTTGACAGATCAGATTTTTACACATTGAAAGTATATTTCCCAGATAAATACCGATGTAGTAAGGGTGTTGAACTTGAAAATAATTGCTGTCCATCAAGAAAAAGACCATTTGAACTCATGTCTTCCAGGGAGTTGTCATTTAAGAAAGGAGATACTGTCTACATCCTCAGGAAAATAGATCAAAATTGGTATGAGGGAGAGCACCACGGACGAGTGGGTATTTTCCCGATCTCTTACGTGGAGGTAGGTCTCTTCCCCTTCCCTCCTGGAGGATGGTTGTTTCTCATGTCACCACAAGTTCAATACATTACTATTTTTCTTCACAGAAACTCTCACCTCCTGAAAAAGCACAGCCTGCAAGACCTCCGCCCCCCGCCCAGCCTGGAGAGATCGGAGAAGCTATAGCCAAATATAATTTCAATGCAGACACAAATGTGGAGCTCTCACTGAGAAAGGTAACAGGGCTGTTTTCTTCACAGAGGCACTGGAAAAGATGGTATATTTTTGGCCAAGCTTGATAGTGAACACCTGTCATCCCAGTACATGGGAGACAGAGACAGGAGGTTCATGGGTTCTTGGTCAGCCTCAGCAACTGAGTGAGACCCTTTTACAAAATTAACAATAGAAAGGGCTGAGGGTGCCACTCAGAGGTAAAACACCCCTACTTTACAAAAGAGTTTTATATTTTTAGATGAGAATAGGTTATCTTTTTCCTTAAACATTTTTGTATTTTCTCAGATGTCTACAAAGGACTCCATAAGGCTGCCCAGATTCATTGATACTTCTGGTCCCTGTGTCCTTTCAGAAGAAGTTCCCAGCAGGACACAAAGCCCTGAGACTCCTCCTTTGTGTCTTAGCCTTGGAAGCAGGGCCTCAAATCCTCCTAAGGGTGCCTCTGCTCAGTATGGAAGACTTGTATACATGGCGGCATCAAAAGAGAAAGCACTTTGATACACTTCAGAATGCCATTCTGCTGCCTTTTATTCAATTCTTAAGAAATCAAAACGTCCCAATACTTACTTTTCTCCATCTTGGCATCAAGGAATGGTCTTCAAGTAGTGAAGATACTTCCTTTCTGGGGAGCCATTTTGAAGGGCCATCCATGCAGTGCTTTTTCCTTAACACCCTTCTCTGGAACTCACAACGGGCCTAAATTTCACTAGTAACTTCTCCAGTACTAATACGTCTTTTTAAAAATATCAGAAAGCAATCTTTTCACTTACCACTCTACATCATTGAGAATGACAAATAAGTTATTTGTTATTGTTTATTGTACAATGACTTATATTTGTTTGAGATAACTCCTTCTGCACACAACACAGACAAGATAGTAATATCCATTAGGAGGGCCTGGGACCTCCCAGGCCTGCGGGTGAAATCCTGCTCCAGGTGCAGTCAAGGTATGCACCGCAGTCTAGTCCTGGAAGAACCTTGTTTCATCCTCCCAGTCCTAATTCTGCATCATTCTCTGCTATACCACTCTACGCTGTACCACCCACTGCATGATCCATATCGTCTTCTGTTTCACACTTTAAAGAAGGGTTTTCCACATGCATCTTATAGATCGCACAAAATCCTAGTGACTATGTTGTTCTTGGTGTATTCGAACATCAGTGCAATTTCAAGAATTGGGGAGATTCACCTTTCTTCCATAAGCTCTCTTCAGTGATGGTAGGACAGCCACTTTGACAAAAGGAGAACCTTCAACTGAGTGGCACCTGAGGGAGGGCTCCTGCCATCCTGAAGCTATTGGTCAAGTGTCTCCTCCTCAAATTTCTGTATCACCTCCTGGATGTGCAGCTGCGGGTGTGCTGTTTAACAACATTTCACCTATATAGTTCTAGGCCATGTGTGGTTTTGAGATAAAACTTAAATTAGGTTCTGTAGCATTGGCTTAGTCGCTACAGACAGAAGAATAGTGAATTTAGAAATTTCTCTTACTGCAAAAGCCAGGGATTCTATTCAAGCATTTGAAGACCAATATGGTGTGGTCACCAAGCAATCAGAAAGGATGCTGGTGTTACACAGTGCTGATGCAGACCAGTGGGGGGTCAGTCCTAGCCACGGCTGTGGATATCCTAGAGTGCTATCTTTACCCCTATCTTTTTCATTCACTCTTTGTGACTATTTAGCACACGTAGATTAAAGCAGAAAAATGATGTAAATGGTATGCTTTTCAACTTTATCTCTTCCAGAGATTGATTTTTTTTTTTTTTTTTGTACTGGAGATTGAACCAGGGGCATTCTACCTCTGAGCTACACTCCCAACCCTGTTTTATTTTTTATTTTGAAACAAGGTCTTAAGTTACAGAGGGCCTCACTAAGTTGCTGAGGCTGGCTGAGAATCTGCAATCCTCCCAAGTACTAGAATTTCAAGCATGTGCCACTCACTTGGCTCAGAAGTTGATTTTGATTTTTGCAACCCACGAATCTAGAGATAGGATCATGCTACTGTCATTGAGTCATTACCTGTTAAATTAGGCTACTTTTTAAAATAATGTATACAAATCATCGCATGCAGTATAAGTATGAAACATGTATAAGCCCATTCACATTAACCAAGCATCCTTAGAAAAGATGCTAATGTCATAAATGGATGGTTTAGTTCATATACACTGATAATCTATATTTTTCTAGTAAGAGGACACCTTACTTACACTCCCCTCATTAAACAAAACCTAGATGTGTAAAACTTTCCGGATTGGAAATAATGACAATTATATTTTCATATTGTTTATCTCTATTTATAATGCATTTTCCAAATGTTCATTACAGGGAGATAGAATTATCCTTCTTAAAAGAGTTGATCAAAACTGGTATGAAGGTAAAATTCCAGGAACCAACAGACAAGGCATCTTCCCTGTTTCTTATGTGGAAGTTGTCAAGAAGAATTCAAAGGGTGCTGAGGATTACCCTGACCCTCCAATACCCCACAGCTACTCTAGTGATAGAATTCACAGCTTAAGTTCTAACAAGGTAAGGAAATATTCTATCGTAACACAATACTTGGGAACTTGAATTTAGATAATTAGTATGTGATTTTAGTATATCAGATCATACCATCACATCTTTTTCAAAGAAAGACATTTAGATAGTCTGTTTCTACATGTGTGAGTACCATGCCAGTAAATATAATTTAATTTTTCTCAAATCAGTGCTGGTGTAAAAGTTTAATGTTTGATTTTGTTAATTCCATTTTGGAGTTAAAATATAAAAAAGATAAAATATTAATATCATAATACTTCATATAATATATCTGTATATCTGTGTCTATATATTTTCTGGAACTTTATTTTTTCTGAAGCTTGATTTTACATATATGTAAATTATATTTTCATCATATAAATAAATATAATTATATACCTATATACAGATAGATAAAATTACAATGTAGAGGTACAAGTATATGCATAGGTTACATAAAATGGATATATCTATACATATGTTAAAAATGGTAAATCTTAAGAACATATATTTATTAGGTTGACAAAATTCTATAAAAGTCTTGGGGCTATTTTATCCAGAAAGAGCAATAAAGCAGAATTTCTAAATTGGAATCTATAGTATGACTTATTAGTTTGAATGCAAATTACTATTAGAAATAGATTATTAGAAGTCTCCAAATTTATTTCATTAGTTTTAAGGCAATCATATACCAAGTCTACTGTATAGCTAAAGATGATTATCCTTTTCATTGGGTAATTTAAAAGGGACTTTGACTCTTGAATCAGTGAACTAGAAAAGGCCATCCTCCTCCTTTCTTTACTCACAATGTGAATTTTTTCTTATCTTTCTATTAAATTATGTTCATTTTGTGGATGGTATTTAGGGATCTTTCAAAGTGTAAAAAGTTGCCAAGAAATTACCTCTAAAATAGTATGTACTCCCCAACATTAAAAAAATTAAGTTGCATAATTTTTTGTTTTAATTAAGATGAAGGCTAGGACATGGTAAAATAAGCCATCGAGAGCTAGCGATATAAAATAGCATATCAGACATTATGAAAGTATGAAGTAACTTCATGTTCCAATGCAAAATAATTTCAAGATAAGGTCCCAGATAACCTAAACTACTCCTGGAAAATAAGTCTTAGAATGATTTTACATAAGTAAATTATCAAAGAATCTGTCATATGAGAGATATTTTCTTTTAAAGGGTCTAAGGCTAGGCATTTTATTCTTTGAAGACTTGATTTTTAGTGGGTAATTACCTTCAGTTCTCTATCATTGGATAAGAGAACAGTTTTGTATTATCCAAATTTGATTGAAGAAGTTTTGTTGTGAAGTTCTCCAGAGTCTCAAGTATATTTACCTACCAGTTCTTAGCATTTAGAAATCAACATCCTTCCTTTAGTAGTTCCTACAATAAGGAAGAACAGTAAATAAATACAGGAAATAAAAAAAGTCTTAGTTACTGGTTTTCATTCTGTATTAACATTTCTTTAGAATCATTTAGACTACTGAATCAATATCTGGAAACCTGCAATATCTTTTTTTATTGGTGCATTGTAATAACACATCTTTGTTAGATACAAGCTGGTAAAGGTATACATGCACACATCTGCAATATCTTTTAAACAGTTTAAATAAGCAAACATAGTCCAAAGGAGGTAGACTATTGAGTTAAATCTCTTAAGGTTTCTCTGACTGTCCTGTCCTCATAATCTCTGACAATTTTATCTTCAGATTTGATAATTTATAATCTTCTCCAAAATTAGTGGAGTTCCATTGTTCAAATAGCTTTCTGAATTAGCATAAATAATTTAATATATTTAAATTTCAAAAAATTCTTCAAATCTAGATATCTTCCAAATACCTTCAAACCTATGTCTGTGATACAATATAAAATAATTTTTATATTCACTGCTACACTTTTCCTGTATTTCTCTGTCTTTATGCTTGGACATATCATTATTTTTCTTTGCTTATTTCTGTCTTAACTTCATCATCCTTGCTCATTTCTAAGTTGGCTTCCAGTGAACCGGCCCCTCCTCCCACACACCATGCTTCACCAGGCTCAGACAAAGGAGCCCTCCAGGGGATCCCCCAGCAGTGGCCACCCCTGCCCCCGACAAACTGGTGTCCACCAGCAAGCTCTTTGGCCCCAACACCATTTTCTTTCCTGGACAACTTCTTGGATGAATTAGAGAAGTTTAGTGAGTTAACCTTGCCAGCTGACCAAGCCAAACCAAATATCCCAGAGGAAGTCATCCTTGAAATTCAGGAGGGGGCCCCTGTTCCCCTCCCAATATTTCCAGAATCCATGGCTTCTGACTCACCTCACTGTGTATCACCTCTCCCTCACCCAAGTGTGACCTCAGCTGCAACCCAGCCTTATGCAGCACAACTGCAGGATCCTCCCACTGAGACCACTCAAAGCAAGTTGGCAGAATTGAAAAAAATGACAAGGGGATTTTCAGACTCTGAAAGGGTTCTTGAAGCCCTAGGTGATAAATTTGTGGCCTCTACATGCATCAGCTTGGGTTCCTTGCCTGTACTCCTCCCTGTCATTGGAGAGGAAGATGAGGAAATCTGTGAGGGGGTTATGTCAGGTGCCCGAAGATGGCTTCCAGAATCTCAGAAAGAAGATGTCTTGTGGTGTGGTCATGATGGTACAGAGGTGATGCCAAAGTTGCACATTGAAGAGGAGGAAGAGGAGGAAAAGCCTGACTGTTTAAAACATCCAGTAGCCTTCCCCACAGATCCTAGGATCTCTAAGGAAGACAGCAGTGCAGAGAAACCCAGTAATGAGGTACTTTACCTTTGCCTAATTACTGAAGAACTAACCAGCCTTACTGCAAGTAGCTAGGAGATTAATCATATTAATAGGCATCTATTTTGACGCTGCTTTAGCAGGTTTCCTTACAGGAGCACAAGCATTGTGTAAGTCAGTGGTAAGGGATGCGTGAAATCACACCAACTTTTAATAAACTGATACAAACATATGACATATCTCATTATCAAAATATGTCTTTATGACCATAATTTATGGTCTTTATGACCATAAATTCATTTTTCAAAAGTCTCTATAATTTAGATAGCCTTTCTAATTTTCCAATATTAATAATAATAGCTAATGTTTGAGCTTGATTGTCAGGCACTATTCTAAGAACTCTTATATCTTCAATTTTTGAAACCTGGTGAGGCAGGAAATATTATTATTGCTGTTTTATAGATGAAGAAGCTTAAGAAACTGATGCATAGACAGATCAGTCCAAATCCAAGATGAGAAAACAATACACCATACCTTTGATAGTACTTAGCAAAAAAAAAAAATGTATATATATATACATTTTTATATATGTATATATATAAAAATCTATATATATATATCAAATAAAGTGAAGAAAAAGAAAATAAAGAAACATAGTACTCCCATCCCCTTTTGGTAACTAAGAATTGAGGCCTTGTTGGGTGTGGTGGCAATACTTGTAATCCCAATACTTGGGAGACTGAGTCAAAAGAATCAAAGGTTCAAGGCCAGCCTTAGCAGCAATTTAGAAAGACCTTCAGCAACTTAAATCCCCACACCAAAAAAAAAAAAAAAGGAGGGGGGAGACCTGCATCTTCTTCTTACCAACAACTTACCTTGGACAATGTTTTTAATCAACAAAGGAAGAAAATACCATGAAACTTTAGTGTATAGACTTCTCTCTTTAAAAATATTGATGTCTCAGATATGTATCCTGCTAATTAAGAAGCAAGTTCAATTACTTGCAAGTATTAAAATTATGAAATAAGAAAAAAGGTCCCTATCATGCTCCTACGCAAGTCATTTTCCTCCATGGTCCCTCTGTTTCCAAATAACCCAGCCATGCCTGCATCTGTATTAAACACACTACTTAGTAACAGAGATAATTCACTGCAGTAAGTCAAACATGTTTCTAAGTGAATTATTTCAATAACAAATTTTCCCTTCAGCAGAATCCATTCTAAGATGTGTTTAGGTAAGTGGCTTGATTCATAGGAAATGCTCTCTGTCTGTTGCAGACAGTCCCTGAGGCATGGGCGAGCACTCTATCCAAGCAATCTGGGTGGCCACTTTCCACCATGTACATAGGGATCTTAACTTCCCTAGATGTTTAATATACTGATATTTAACAATTTGTGACCTAGTCTACAATCAAGTTGCAAAGAGGCATTTCAAGGTTTTAGGTACTTTTCCACCTTCACATTTAGAAGAAACCCTTATATAAATATGAAATTATAGAATACAGATGTTCTTATCTCCAGCCACCCACATCCAAAAAATTAAACTGCTCTTACCCACTGGGACTTCTGAACCAAATTCAAAAGAAAAAGTCAGTGCTGCTTTCAAAGCAAGAGTTTTCCATAAATGTCACTTTCTGAGATATTTGGTAACTTGAAAATTATTTAAGTTTGGAGGATATTCTCTAAAGACCATGTAGCCTCATTCTGAACTCAAGCATAATCACATCTTGTCTTTCTTCAATATTTAAGCCACCTTCGTTTTCTTTGGGAGACCGAATGACTACACTTTTTCCTGGCTGTCTGTTTTCCTCCCCTCCATTCCATTCTCCCTTGTCCTCAGTTTCTGACCTGTTCTCTACACTTTCTCAGCCTACCCAGTCCTACTCACCTCCTCTCCTACCTAAATATTCTTATCAACAGGAGATAAGTTCACCAAAATTAAAGGTACCTGCATCTTGAGTGTGGTTCATTGCATGTCTTTAAATGAACTTAATTAAATGTATGCATTGAGATTTGTGCCATCTAACAAGATCTAAAAGATGATGCAAACTTGATTGCTAACTTTTAACATCAATAGTGTGGCCTCTGTCCAAAAACTTAAAATATATATCTGCATAGCAGCTATGCCCAGACTGAGGAGAAAAACAAACCAAAGTTTTTATCATAATAAAAAGCAGTCAGTAGATTTTTTAAAAAGTTGAGAACTGGCTTCACAACCATCCCAGTCAAAAGTGTCAGCTTTGTGCTGTCATACTCTGTCACTTCTTAGTAGAGTCTGCTTCTGTCACTTCTGACCCATCAGCTGGAACAGCAGAGGCTAAGAGCAGGATGGTCTTTGACAGTGATTGTCTTGAGTCTTGATCTTCCACAAAGGTGAAGAAAATAAGGATGCATGAAGGATGGTACTACTGTAGCAGTTGGCAAAGCATACACCTCTAATATATGCACACTGGCAGCTTGGCTGGTATTTAAGTGCCCTTGCAGATACCATTAAATTTCTTTTTCAACAAAAGTAATGACTGGCCTTGGAAAGAGATCATGACAATTACAACATGAAATATTTTCATCACAGGAAAGATTTGCATCTATGCTCAAATGACCCTGAAACTTTTTCCTGTAGACACAAGGTGATAAACATAAAATAACTAATTCTTATGCTTAATCATTTGAATGTGAAATGAGAGCCTCTGTAGATGAGTAAAAAGTGAAGCCTCTGATAGAGCCAAGTTTCTATATTAGGAAGCATCAACACCTGAACAGGGCCATTTATACAATCTTCAACATCCCTATCACCAAAGTCATCCACCAAAACAGTCTATTAATATGAATTCACCTTAAGTGTGAAAGGAAATTTGGAAAACATGAAATACTTTGAAGACTATTTGTCTTGACTCTTTGCATTTTTATCTTAGCTGGGGGGAAATAATTAGGAAATTTTAAAGTGCTATAATTGCCACTTTATATAAGGTCTAAGGCTAAGAATTTGCCCTCGCTCCCTTTCTGTGTTTTTCATATTTAAGGGTAGTGTATTCATCCCTTGACTTTTAGAACTTGTTCTTCAGCCTTTAAGCTTAATTAATAAATGAGAAAGTACCTTGGAATTGGAGTTTTTCCAACTCAGAGAGATGAAGGATTCACCACTGCAGCATCAAGGACAAAACTAGAATTTAAAAAGGTTTATTCTCCTGCAACCATCAAGGTCATCTTAGGCAGTCTTTAGCTTTCAGCTGTCTGTAGAATGATATGACAGAATGGAGGCATTGATAATAACTCTATCTTTTTTATACATTTCTTGAGTACAACAGGGTTACATAGACATTTATGACATATCAATCATTGTCAGATCACAAATAGCACCACTTCTTCATTTTACACGTATAGCCCACATTCTTAACATAGCCTGGTAAAGCAAACTTTCTAGAGTCATAAAGCCATAATCCTTTAGGGTCATATATTTACTTTCTAAGAAGTAGGAGGGTCTTTCATCTACGCATCCTAGGAGCAATCTCCAGACTTCGAGACGCCAGTGTAGCCATAGCAGAAGAGTCAGTATAATTACTCATAGATGCAGATAGCAACTGCCAAATAACTCTATCTTAAAAGAATTCTTTAACAACTATATGAAATAACTAATTCCAGAAGAACAAACTGCTTTTTTTTCTATTTTATCATACTTTGGAGCAAATGTTGATATTTAATCTCCTACTGAGTTTTTTAAACCTTATAACCCTAATTTTCTATTCAAAGAAAGAAAACTAACTAAAGTTATTTTTGCTTGTAAATATAAATACAAATTGAATCAACTCTAAATGTTATACTCATTATAAAGAAAGAAATTAACCTAGCACTGAACATAAAGAGAAAATGAAAGCTTAATAATGTTTTAATAGGCATTCTATAGTATGCTTTAAATCATCACAGTAATATTTTATCAACCCCATCAGCCATTGTTTAAGCTATGTTAATTCAATGCAAGTTTATCCTTTGAAAGTATTTTTAAGACCATGAGAAATCTGTCATATGCAATTCAAACCTCCATAAAAGTAAAATTTACTACCATCTTAAGGATTACAGAATGCTGATAAACAAATTTTGAGTTTCATATATAAATCTGAATTCAGTATTTTCTTTAGTCTTCCCAGTATCTATTTTTAACATAATGGCTTTTCTTGATAAAAATTATTATAACTATTATAATTCTCAGCTCATCTCTAAGCTGAGCTTCCAAGTCCATCCAAGAAAATAGTTTATCAAAGAGACTTGTAAACTAGGAACTCAAATCATAGTGGAAGCACTTAATGAGGATAGATAACGACTTTTCCTTAAGTTTCTTCCAAGAAGCTTAGTAACTGAGACCCCACAAAGCAACCTCATCACCCTACAACAATCCCATCAGAAGTGCCTGCTTTGAGCACAGTTTCCAACATGAAGTTAGACCCTGATTCTTCCTAATATGTTCAAATGATCTCTTTAGATGTTATTATCCACATCAAATTTTATCTATGAGACTTGATATTTATAGATCCTATTAGTCAAGATTACAGTGGCTCCATTCCCTGAAAACTCAAAATATAATTATGGCTTAAATAAGGTAAAAAAATGTATTTCTTGCATAAATCTCTAAATGGTGTCTCAGACTGGCATGGTGGCTCCACAGACATCAGAACACCCAAGAAATCCCCAGAAACTGTCTGTGTCCCATCTTTCAGAACTTATCACATGCACTCATCTATGTACAAGGAAGGTTGGGAAATGAAATCTTTACTCAGAATGGCCAGGCACTTACCTACCATCCAGGATCCCATTACTGAAGACAAAGAAAAGAATGGACTCCGGAGAACATCGAGCATTCTCTGCCATGACCTAAGTACATTTCATCCCAAGACACTAGGGATTTGAAGTCAATTATTAATAATTATGAAATTTCCTCTAAGAGAGAGCTGAGAAAGCTATGTTTTTATTTAAATTATTTTAGTCCTATTAAAGTTCTCTTAAGCCAAATCAAACCCCAGATCTTGTCCCCAACTGGAAGGAAGATAAAATAGACTTGTAAACAAGGTTAGCTTATTCACTGTCATCTTAAAGATCTTATCTTGAAGGAATACTAAAATGATCAAGTTTTATTAAAGACAACATTCAGTGTTTAATTATATTTCATCCCCTCCAAATAAAAATTTATTTTCTAAATACATGTTTTGTTAGAAAATTTTGCTCTAACAAATGTCTGACACTTTCCATGAAACTTGATGCAGGGCGGGAGATTATGCCAATTTTTTGTCTATCTCACTTTGTATCTATTCAATAAACACACACACACACACACACACACACACACGTCAGATATGAGGGTATTTTGAAGCCAATTGTTAAGTATTCTATTAAAGAGTTAACCTTTCTTGCCGGGCGTGGTGGCGCACGCTTGTAATCCCAGCATTCGGGAGGCTGAAACCAGAGGATCCGGGTTCACGGCCAGCCTCAGCTACCTAGTGAGGTACTCCGCAACTTAGTGAGACCTGGTTTCAAAATAAAGAATAAAAAATAGGGCTGGGGGTATAGCTTGGAGGTAGAATGCTCCTGAGTTCAATCCCCAGTACCGCAAAAAAAAAAAAAAAAAAAAAAAAAAAAGGAGTTAACCTTTCTTTTCTGTATACATAGCCATGTACCTTGCATTGAAGCACCTTCTCTGTGCCAGCTTCCCTCTATTAGTCTCTCTCTGCTATGCCTGAGTCCTATGTCAAAGAAGCAACTGCTCCTGGAGTGTAGAAACTGTATGGAGCAGTCAGAGGAGCTGTCTATATTCTGTTAACCTTTCCTGCTCTGCTAGTATTACTCAGGAGTTGGGCATGCTGCGTGTGCATGGAAAAACAAACAAACAAAAAACCAGGAAAGCTCCTCCTGAAGGCTGTATAAAGAAGACCTAAGAACTAACTAACTTCTTATGGCTTTTCCAGGCTGATTTAAAAAGTGAGATATTTGTCCTGGGTAAGCCTCCTCGTAGCCCAGTGCTGTCTAAGAGATCCTGCGGCTCTCCGGTCAGCAGTTCCCACAGGGTAGGGTCAGACCTCACCCACTCAGTGGCAGTCATCCTGGCTCCCCTCCCTCTCTGTGGACTGGCTCTTCCTTAGTTGTCTTTACTGTGATCTGGCTCTAAAGTAGGGCTGTAGATACCATCGAGATGAAGTGACCAGCTGATGTTTAGCTATGAAATCAGATCAACACAAAAATCCTATCCTGAGTCTTTGGGTAGTGTACGTCCTGTACGTGTGTGCCAAGTTTCTCAAATCCAAAAAGGCATGATCAAATCCCCCACTATACAAAGAAGGATATGGTGTGCATGATGTTTTATATCTGTCTCATGTTTCTGGACTAAATCACTGCTTTCTAATCACTGTTTTTAGTACAAAAAACAGAATCGTTACCAATGATGTATTGAACTCCGATGCTTCCAGTAATGTTGGCTTCTGTTTCACCCAATTTGTTTAGATTTGTTTTAATCCCCCATCTTTGTTTCAAAATATTTTGTCTGTGTTGGCAGTGTAGCAGGGAGCATAGCTGCCTTTTTAAATGTTTTATTCCTCTGTGACACATGCTATGTTCACTTGTTGGCCCTTTTCTTTCCAATACTTTTCTCTGGATCTATGTGGTTCCCAATTTCTTGACAGCTTTGATAGGACTGAAAGGTCTAATTACTTTTCATTTTACTACTTAGTCCTATAACATCTACAGCACTTTGGAATGAATAGATCCTAAATGGAGCTGTCAGTTTGGAGGAATGCAGTAAAGGCATGCAGCAATTTTCACCAATGCATAAGCCAAGATTCCTTTCACCATTTCTATTTTAAAGGACCCTGATTTAGCTATAATTGGCCATAGCTCTGCCTTTCAAGCTCTCAAAGCCTTAATGTTTAAGTCTTCCTTTTCCATTTTTTAAATGTAGATAACTGTTCTGTATTTAGGCCATTTTGTACCTTTTGCTTTGCATGGTAGGACCTTGTTTTCTTGCTGAGGCAGAGACTTTTGTTGCCATAGAGAAAGAGGAATGTTGATTTGTATGGATTCTTAGATTCCACTGAATGGCCTTTCAGAGCCAACAGAAGGAGAACGCTGTTTCCAACATTAATAGAGCTCATCCATAATCCCCATGGGTCAATGATGCTATGCTTTTGGGTCACCACAAGTTTTTATTTTGACAGAACTTCATATTATATATTTATATGTTAGGTTACACATATGTTAGGTTACACATATTTATATGTTAGGTTATATGTTTGGGTGGGCAATAAATATTCTATTGTTTTTCAATTTACACAAAGCTATGTTTTACTCTCATAATTTAAGAACAAAAAATAATCCTATAAACATAAGCATGATATGTTATTATGAGAATGCCATCTAATTCTGGCTGACAAATACTACAACTAATGTTTTCTGGGGAAAAAAATGACTTAGGAATTTTAGGACTATTTACCATGATTTCGAAGATTTTTTTTTTCCACATTAATATTGAAAGTAACAGTCTGTCCTTATTTAAGACTTATCTAATACAAGATATAGCTAATCCCCCCAGGGATACCTTTACAAACACAGAAATAGATGGCATTCAGAAGGACTCCATCTCACTCTCTGAGATAGGAAAGTATATATTCTACTGATTCCAGAGATTTTAGAATATTTTAAACCAGCTTCCTAATGAACAGTGGTTTATGGTTGATCCTGGATTTGAAAATTAGCATGTGTTTAAAACCTGTCTTTTTTGTATCCATTTTTGACAATATTAAAATATAGCTGCATAAAGGAGAAAAATGTTATTATATTGCTAAGGGAAAATTTAAGTATTTAGGGTACTGTGGGATTGGCATGATGCTTCATTAGATTTTTTTAATTTTTATTTTACTCTTAAGACTCCTCAAATAAATATAATCATGATACAGTTCCTGCTCAAAATTTCCAGCCCAGTGATTGTAATGTGTTAATTTGAAAAACATCTTCTTAAGATCACGGTTCATGTGAACCTCTCTGAATGTTACAAACATATATTGTTCTATAATTATCTCAGCACTGCTAGGGAGTCATGAGTAATAGAAATGTCTGAGCCGATAGCTAAAATAGAAATGAACCCAGACCAAAAATACTGGTAGCTAACAAGTAATTCCTTCTCAAGAATTTAAAATGTGGAAGAGGAAGAACATGTTTAGGAAAACAGATCATTATCTACTCCACATTGTTCTGTGGTCTTTAAAATATCCTTTCAAAATTAATCCAGGCTGAAGGAATTTGGTGAGAGCTGACCAAAGGCAAAAACAACTTTTAGTTGCCCAGGTTATCATTAGGTGGCGATAGAGTGCAGCTACGATGGCAGTTAGTCCTTAGGGCATGTGCAGGAGAGCTTCAACACCGGGGGAAAGGCAGAAGATCATCTCCTGAAATCATTTGCTTGAATACCCAAAGAAAACATAAAAGCCTGTCCCAAGGGTGAAATAAAAATGCTGATTTTAACCACATTAGGGCATCTATTCCATCGTCATAATATTTCATTCAATAGAGAGTGCTAGTCAAAAATTCTATTTCTTTTTTATCTATTCATTGTATTAAGAAAATATCCAATATTTTAGGCTCTGATTTACTAATCTGAAAAACGGAACATATTTATTACCACTGTTGTTTTTGCATGACTAGGGCAAAGTGAGAACTGACCAATAAATTTCAGCTGTCACAGCTCTATGACAACTGAATGTGTAAGGTTGATGAGAGGCACCTTTCCATAGAAGAGGAAAAATACTTAAGAAATGTGGATTTCTTTATAGGTTCTTGAGGAGAACAAAATTAATCTTCATCTCATCGCATCTAACTTGTTTATTTTAGAGATAAGGAAGCTGAGAGGTATCCTCAAGGTCATATAGTAGTCAGTGCCCCAAATAGAAAGACACAAAAGTATCCTCCTAAATAACTATTAACACGACTTATTCCTCACCCTAATGGTCAAATACATTAAAAATTAATTAATTCAAGAACTGTAATTAATCACATTTCCTCAAAACGGGCTTCTAGTTATTCATTAACGTGAGGGTAATTCCTATTAAAGGTAAACTTTGAAAGGTTTTAAAGTTCACTGTTATAAGAGATACCCAACTTATCTACTGTTAAAAGTTGTGATGAATTCTGGCTTGAGTATATAAACTGTAAAGAAGATGATTCAGGGGGGGAAGGAGGGGCAAGTTTTGAATGGTTTGAAGGAAAGGAAAAGACATATTGGGAAAGGTGACTAAAAGCAAGGACATTACTGACTGGCACATCCAAGAATACAACCTCTTGACATGCAGAGGCCTTTGGAATTAAGGGAGCCAAATGCTTAGACAAATGGCCCAACTTTTCTAATTGTCAAAAGGATGATCCACTTCAATAACTTAGAAAACAGGTCGAATTAGAAGAGTTGAACTAGGAAAATTACAGTGATGTAGATATACAGACTTTGAAAGCAGACTTTTTACATTAATAAACAAATTGATTTTTAAAGGGTATTCCCATTTTTTATGTAAGGGAGCAATGAAATTAGACCAACCATTTTACCAAGCATAGAATGCCATGATATAAAATTACAACTGTTACTCAAATTAAAAATATTGAATTATTTAAGTATGTGGATAAAGGCATGCTATTTTTAAAGCATAATGAAAGATACTTTTTAAATTTTTTCTCTTAAGAAAATAACAAATGGTATTTTCTTATCTATAATTTTATCATACACTGCACATGGTGCCATGATTGTTTTTGTGAAAACAGTATTATCTTGGTTGTTCCTTAAAATAGAACATATTCAGATTTTTTAAAGTTTTTTTAATATACACAGTATTTTTGGGTAATTAACATGTACATTTTCAAGATCACGTGGCTTTAATGCATACTCTTTGGCTAGAAATTTTATTCCTGGGAATATATTCTAGGGAAAAGTTTAAAAGAAGGAAATAGCTCTTTGAATAAGAGTGTGCAATATTGTTTATGATACTGAAAAAAGATTAGACTGTGCTTAACTTCAAAAACTAAAAGAGAAAAATGGTTTTAAAGCTATCATATATAGACACATACATAAGGGAACTTATTTTGCAGTCATTCAAAAATGAAAAAGAAAACTTGAAAATTATTACAAAATAGTATTAGTGGCAATTAATATATACAACTCTTACTTCTGCGTGAGTTTTTACATATATAAAATTCTATTGAGCCGGGCGTAGTGGTGCATGCTTATAATCCCAGCATTCGGGAGGCTGAGACCGGAGGATCCAGGTTCGAGGCCAGCCTCAGCTACCTAGTGAGGCACTCCACAACTTAGTGAGACTCGGTTTCAAAATAAAGAATAAAAAATAGGGCTGGGGGTATAGCTTGGAGGTAGAATGCCCCTGAGTTCAATCCCCAGTACCACACAAAAAAAATATTCTATTGAATTATAAGAGAACTAGAACAAATTATATATGTTGTGGATGACTTACTTGCCTATTTTTGTATATTTCACTTGATTTAATAATATGTTGAAGTAAATGACACCAAAATTCCTAGAAAATTGTTTAGTCTTAATCATTCCTAAAGTAATATATTTTATAATTTAACAATAGATACACTGTTAGTAATTTTATAGTGGTTTATAGGAGTAGACTGTTTCATGATCTTAACTCATCCTTGTGTCCAATATTCTTAGCCACACCTTAGTTTTGAATTTATGTGTTCTCTGCACAGACTACTGAGTGAAACCTCTAAGAATACTGTTAGTAGTTGCTTCCAACTAATAGATTCGAAACTTGACATTTTAGTTAGCAAAAGTCCTTAACTATACTAGGCAAAACTATACTAGATAGAAGAGGACAGATAAAGAATTTAGGAAAGGAGCACATCACAGACTCAAGCTGAAGGAAATCTCCGAGCTCCCCACCCGAGCTTGAACCAGTGGTTCTGGATGGATAATTTCCAGGGAAACTTTCCAGGCTATCAATAGTCCACTTATGACTATGGAAACCCAAGAACTGGTCTTGATGTCTAAGAACATAAATCTAATCATTAATTCAGTAGTCATCAGAGAGTCATTTATATAATTGCCATGCAAACTCCAGTTTTATTTCACCATATAGCTACCATTTAGAAGAGAATACTTTTGAAATGTCATGAATGAGTTGTGTGCATTTCTCTCCCTAAAAGGTAACACTTAAGTAAATTACACCCAGTTTACATATTCAACAAATGTATTAACTTTAGTTCATTGAAGTATTTATGTCGCTATATGGGATGCTAAGGCTTGTCATTTCCAATATTATAAGTATCTATTACAGATACTGGTCTTGATGCTTAGTTTAAAAAGAAAGGAAACTCTTTTGAGAGTTCAATGCACTGGGGATTTCTACCAATATTTCTCTTCTAAGGTAAAATGTTACATGTTACCTGGATATTGTTTGTTGCATTCTATTTAAAGTTCTCTGCTCCTCTTTTTTAAAATGCATGTGCCTTCTCCACATTGAGAACAGAGAACTCAAATGTAGCATGGGATGTCTGCCTATTGCTATTTTCATCTGTACTGTATGTAAAAATGTTGTCTGTGAAGGAAAAGTTTACAGAGTCAATGTGGGTATTTTGCTGTTCAATTAAATGTGGCTTACTTCCTGCTTGTTTGAGAAAGCACTGAAGAATAAGGTTGAATGAAGGTGTCCATCCTTCTTATCCCAGTGGTTTGGTGTCCATGTTCTGCCATATTCCTGGCCTTTGAAAAATCAATGGGACTAAACCCCAACTTTTCCTTAAAGCTTGAGCAGACTAGATTGTAGATGCATTCAAAACATTTGATCCTTGGTTATTTTAGTTTAATTTAAAGCATCCTTAAAACTACTTTAATTATTAATCCTGCAGAAACCCTTTATTTGGTGGTTTTTTCTTCCTCTTGGTTTTTTACAACAGGAAATATTAAATGTCACGAAAAGTACCATGCCATTATCCAATTTATCTTTTAATTAGTACCAGTTTAAACATTGATTACATTGAAAATCATTTCATTTCAGCCACAGCGTCCTGTGTTTACTCATGAAAACATTCAAGGTGGGGGGGAACCGTAAGTATTCTTCTTATCTTCTAAATTCAAGACTAACCTTGACCCACAAAATAGATGACTGACATATCAGAACAGAGACTGGTACAACTTTGCGAGTCAAAGAGATCAAAGTAACAAACATGAGATATCCTAACTAAGGGGAAACTGCAGTGGTCCCCATTTATTATGAGAGAGGACAAAAGCTAATGTTTAAAAGAAAACAGAGACGGTTTTAATTTGTTTGCGGGGGAAAGCTTCCAATCAATGCTACAGTGATTCCTCGGATTTACAAATTTTTCTCTTTCTCTTCTCTGCTGGCTGTGTAACTAGTAACTATAGCGGTAAAGTTAGTTTAATGTCCTAACATTTTTTTCATCAACATGGATACTTTTAAAGTAAACCTAGCCGGGTGTGGTGGCACACGCTTATAATCACAGTTTAATGTCCTAACATTTTTTTCATCAACATGGATATTTTTAAAGTAAACCTAGCCAAGTGTGGTGGCGCATGCTTATAATCACAGTACTTGGGAGGCTGAGACAAGAGGACCCAGGTTCATGACCAGCCTCAGCTATTTAGTGAGGCCCTCGGCAACTTAGTGAGACCCTGTTTCAAAATAAAGACTAAAAATAGGGCTGAGGATGTAGCTCGGAGGTAGAATGCCCCTGGGTTCAATTCCCAGTACCGCAAAAATAAATAAATAAATAAATAAATAAATAAATAAATAAAGTAAACCTAAAGTCTATTTTAATAATACTATCTGAAATTTGCATGCTTAGAAATGTCTTTGAAAATGACAGTGTTAAAACACTCACAAGCAGTCATGTATTACTTCTACAGTACCAGGAATATGTCTTTTCAAACTTTCCTTTCCAATTCCTTCTCCTTTTTTGATATATAAGTCAAATCAACCTGAAAGAATGATAAGTTACCTTTAAGATTCTCTTTTGTGTGTCTTTTTCTGCTCGACATGACCCATGAAAGAGGTTATCCACTTTTTTTGGCTTCTGCCTATTCTGTGTCAGAAGCAACGCCCTAGAAGAAGCAGTTCTGGACCATAGCCTTGCTCTGCACACCTGAGCACATGGGATGAGCCCCCAGCCTTCTGCCTGAGCTCTGCCCACCTGCTGCAGAACAGCCTGACAAGATACCTCCTGGTGGGCAGGTCCTGGCATGTGACCTTGTGTTTCAGCACCATAGAGTCACTCCTCTGTCCTTGTGGACTGGAAACTTAGCTCAAAGCATGCTCTTCAGAACCCATCTGGCACTGAGACTGGCTCTCACAGAGCCCAGCCAGAAAGATGCTCTTGTTGAGGGAACATTTGTATCATGAACTGAACAGGTTAGAAGTAAGCATCATTTTTATTTATTTATTTATTTATTTATTTATTTATTTATTTATATGTGTGGTACTGGGGATTGAACTCAGGGGCATTCTACCTCCGAGCTATACCCCCAGCCCTATTTTTTATTCTTTATTTTGAAACAGGGTCTCACTAAGTTGCGGAGTGCCTCACTAGGTAACTGAGGCTGGCCGCGAACCTGGATCCTCCGGTCTCAGCCTCCCAAATGCTGGGATTACAAGCGTGCGCCACCATACTCAGCTGTAAGCATCATTTTTAAATCTCCCTTAATTGGAAAGCTTTAAATAGGACTTGTAATTCTATTATTATTATTATTATTTGCACTGTAATCATACATCTTAATGAGGAACAAGCTGATAGAAGTACACATGCACACATCACTCATTTAGCCTGTTCTCTTGTTGATGCAAACAATGATAGGATATCATCACACAAAAAAATAAAATAAGTAAATACATTCCAGGGATGTTTACTTTTACAGCACTACCAACATGTTCTATTAAACAGCTTTTTTTAAGGAGTTGAGGAATGAATGACAAACTGTATTCTGTTACACTGTTTTATGTCATATGCAGCTGTGGTCATTTAGCTGTTAAGAAACCACAGAGCCCACACGTGGGAGAAAGGACATTTTCCAAGCCCTGCTTTAGGCAATATAAAACATTCTTCATTAAATTACTATCTGATTACAATCTTAACTAAAGGGACTGTGTATGGAGTGTTGCTTAACCTCCTTCTTTAAAGAATAGTTTTTGAAGCGAAAGGATCCTAATGTTATGTCCCCACAATTCAGTTTTGGTGCAGTATATTATAGAAAAAGATGCAAGTTATAGCTTCCAGTTTGACTCAGCACTTCCTGTTTAAGAGACTGATTTCTTTTGGAGGCATCCTGACCCCACCACCATCATTAATTTCACCAATACGTCTTTCAAAACAGCATTTTTTATCATAATTCGACTCCATTTCCTGTCGTGTAGTACTGATTTTGAAAGCCAGCAGAGGTAGAATGATTTCCGGAAAGTTTATGTTTCCATAAAAACTCAATTTTTTTTTTTTTTTTTTTTTTTTTTTGCGCAATTAAACCAGAATGGTAAGTAAATTTTGACAAGCATGCTGACTTTCATCATACAAAAATGAGGTAGGAGTTCATGCCAAGTTTGGTGTGTTAGCTCTGGGGACCTTGAGATTCTTCAAGCAGCTGGGAAATGTGGCCTTAAATAGGCCTGTCTCTGTAAGTGGTTGGAGATGTGCCTGGGTAAAAGCTACAGCCTGAGAAGCTCAATCAGAGAATCTATTTTCCCAAAGTGAAAGATGCAGAATATATCCATGGAAATAACAGCCCAGGAATGACCATTTCTGTCAAATGGGAAATTGGAAAGAAGACCATGTTCAAATCAATGCCCCCCATGATCATACAAGAGATGGCATTTCTTTACCTGACCAGCCTCAAAAATCCAAATCAACAAAACAACAAAGTTGCTACTCCTGCTAAGGCTGACCCCATGTAAATATCCAAATCAGATAATGGTTATGTTCAACACTTGCCAGTCTTTTTCGCCACTGCTCTTGGATTCTGGCTACCTTTCTCTACCCTTGGCCACAGTGTGAATCATCCCCCAACAAGAGATTATTGTCAAAAGAATATAAATGGGTTAATCAGTTTACTAGAAGGACAAATCATTAATAGAGGAAGAAACCCTAATGTTAGAAGAAACCCTACTGTCAGACTTTAGTACCAGACCAGGAAAGATGATGTTTTTTAGGAGAGGGTGTTAGGCACCATATCTTACCAGCTTTTTCCTAGAAAACCCTGAAACTAACTTCATCAAGATCCACCCATCTGAAATAGTTTACAAGCAGAGAGAGAAGCCAGTGGATCAGTGTTTTTTACATATGACATGATATTTGGTTCAAGTGATAAAATAGTTTTATTCTACCAAAATTTGACTTGCTGACTCAATAAAGTAACTAGAAATAAATCTTGTTCCTGAGCAGAATTCATTAGGACCAACTTTTAAAGGTGGCTTAAAGAAATCCAGCGTGCTCTAGAATGCTATTCTTGTTTTCTTACATTAGCAGAATTATATAACTACAAAGAGCAACAGAAACAAATTCACCATTTTTTCTTAAAGATCCCCCCATAGTGCTGGTAATATTTAGTAATGTTATGAAGAAGTTTTATATTAACTGCAAATCAAATTCTTCCTGAACTTTTCAGCTGCTATAATGTCTGTCTTCACAGTCCAAGCACTATTTATGGGATGATTATGATATTCATTAAAATACATGGTATTTTATTACCATAAGTTCAATATCTGAATTTATTACTGACCAATGTCACCATAATATATATCTCAAAGAATTCAGGCAGGAAAAGGAAAATGGTAGCATTCTCTTAATAATTATTCTTTCTATAAAACTGTGTCAAAAAGGAATTTTTAAATCCAGCACAATTTATCTAGGACCATTTTAAAAAGGAACTTCTGTACATAATCTGCTACTTGAGATTGTCTCAAAACTGAGCATAAACTACATCCACTCAATTTCATAGGTGAATTGCATCTGAGTTTTAAATTCTAAGTTCTCAGAAAGCACTGATTCAAATTATAAAATTATTCTTTAAATAATTCCTTTTGATGAAAAAATAACCCTTCCTTTAATAGTAATTATTCTATTTGCAAGCCTCAGTTATTTTCTTATGATTATGGCTAGAATTCTTGCTTTTTATATAGATGAATAATACAAATATCATTTATTTTATATCCTGTACTATCATGTGGTGTCCGAATGATAGACATTAGATGACTGGACAGTTGAAATGCAGGTCTAACCTTCAAATGTTAAAATGTTTTAACCCAGTTCATGAATGCTATAAGCTTCCATGACTATTCTTCCTTGTGAGCTATGAAACATTATTAGAGTAGTCTAATTCTTATGAAAATCTATATATGCTTCCCAAAGACTTACACTACTTCATATTAATGAGAATATAAATGTTAAATGTGAAATGAATGTTGTACCATCTTCTATTTCACAAACATATAAAAATATCTTTAAATGCGTGTGTCCTGTTTAAGGTTTCAGGCTCTGTATAACTATACTCCTAGGAATGAAGATGAGCTGGAGCTCAGAGAAAGTGATGTCATAGATGTGATGGAGAAGTGTGATGATGGATGGTTTGTGGGTATGTGACATTTCAGACACATTCGGCTATCTTATAGTTTGCTTGCATTTGCTCACTTGCATGATTCGCTATGATAGGCAGGCTTTCTTTTAATTCATAATGCAATTGATTGGGCTGAGGAGATAGGCTCAATGGTAGAGTTCTTGTCTAGCATGCGTGAGGCCCTGGGTTTGATTCCCAGCACTGCCAAAAAGAAAGAAAATATAATGCCGTTGATCTTTCATACATTCATGGGTGCTATGTAATCCCAAGTCCATTGAGTCATTAACATTGCTTAGTAGTTTCTGCTTCAGGTATATGTGGTTTTCTGCTAATTTTACTCGAAGATAAAGAACTGAGGCCACATTTAATGCAACAATCCTCTGATTTTATTTATAATACTTCCCATGTAGGAGAAAAGTAAAATGGCTTGCCTAACACAGGGAAAAAATAAACAGTAACCAAACTAAAGCAATAATTGCAGAATGTTAGATAGAAGTGAAACTTTACAAGCCCTTTTTGCTGCTCTGTACTAGAAATCCTAAATGAAAATGTAATGCACAACTTTTAATGCATAATTCCAGGAATTATGTCATTTGAAACCAGAGGTGATCATAATAATGGCCATTTGTACATTTGGTTTAACTCACCGTTTTAGAAATCACACCCAATGATTGAACCCTCCCCCGCCCCCCCCCCACAAATAGTAGCTGATTTTTTTTTAGTGTTTTTATAAATTACTTACATTTTCTATATTTTATTAGAAACTCTAGCAGTGCTCTTTAAAAATGAGTGAGTTGTGAAGCCAGGCGTGGTGGTGCATGCTTGTAATACCAGCATTTGGGAGGCTGAGACTGGAGGATCCGGGTTCACGGCCAGCCTCAGCTACCTAGTGAGGCACTCCGCAACTTAGTGAGACCCTGTTTCAAAATAAAGAATAAAAAATAGGGCTGGGGGTATAGCTTGGAGGTAGAATGCCCCTGCGTTCAATCCCCAGTACTGAAAAAAAAAAAAAAATGAGTGAGTTGTCATTGATACTCACTCATTGTTTTGATACTGTCAGGGTCCCAGATAAGGCCTTACTGTGGCCTATGTTGAGCAGACCTCTTGACCCTGAACCAGCCCTTGCTTCTGCACTTTCTAGCCACCCTGTTGCACTACTAGCCTCACACTGATTCCTTACTCCTCACTGTTGCTTAGCAGCTATGGTGACATGAGTTCCATCATCTGCCTCCTCTGCAGGACTGCCTTTCCTTTTAGATTGAGAGGCTAAGCTTCTCTGTAGAGCTTGGTGTGCCAGAAACACATCATTGATGCTTATAAGGCAATGAATACTTGAGGCAGGACAACTAAAGCTGCTTATATTTTCTTCTTACTGTCTTCAAGTGAGTTTTCTTCTCAGTCCTTTGGGGCTTTCTCTCTCGTAAATGGAAAGGGTTCAAGTTTACATATATGAACTGATATTTCATTATAGTTACACC
The DNA here is from genome assembly GCA_004027655.1 of Graphiurus murinus. Classification (NCBI taxonomy): domain Eukaryota; kingdom Metazoa; phylum Chordata; class Mammalia; order Rodentia; family Gliridae; genus Graphiurus; species Graphiurus murinus. The sequence goes on along the minus strand of PVLC010008278.1, from coordinate 21,051 downwards.
TTTTCATTTATTGCTTCTATTTTCAGGAACCTCGAGAAGAACCAAATTCTTTGGTACTTTTCCCGGAAATTATGTCAAGAGGCTGTGAATCACTCTCTCTTCTTATTTATGACGCATTTCAGCAACACATCTGCATACACTTGCCTGAAACATCCCCTCGGGCCTCTCGTTGTCATGCCTTATGGTTTCCAATTCGCCATCACCATCTCCACCTGCTGCCACCAAACCACCAGCAGAGTAGCTGCCGCTGTGAGCCTGGGGGAGACATGCAGACTTGCATCCACGTGAAAGTGTATTTCTCTGCTTTCTGCCCTCACCTTTGGAAAGTCGATGAATGGGATCAGAAAGAAAGCCAGGACACTTTAAAAGGGTAAAATATTTAAAGTTAAAATAGAAAGTGTCTCCAGGAGGCTCTCTGGTCTCATGGTTATATTTCAAAACTTCTGGAAAATGGTCTCCCCTCAGGCAACCAGAAGATTGTTTATTCTGAGACGCTGTGGCTTGCATCTTCACATTCTTAGCTTGGCAATCTATTTTCCTTTCACAAGTTTGCCTAGTGTCTTGGTTTACACTATATGACAACTGTATTTCTGCTATTGTTTGCCTGCACTTATATGTTGTTACATGCACAGTGATTCCAAAATCTAAAGAGAGAGTAGAAAAGTTAATTCAGATGGGTGTGATTCTATTGATTGAATGTAAGTTTTCAAATAGGAGTTTTTTCCTGCAATTTTATTTGTACTTTTTAGAAGTGCAAACAGTGAGTGAATAAGAGCCTTTGGTAATTATCATGAGAATACAAGATTAGCTAGACTCAGAAAAAAATATTGTGTTGTAAAGGTGCATTGCTATTTTATATTAAAATGTAATAATCAGCATCATGAACAATGAGCTCTTAGTGTTTTATTTATCTGATAAAATTTAAATAAGAAGCAGTGTTAGTGAGAGGTGCAAAGAACTGTTCTGATGTAGACACTTGAAAGTATCTGTAAGCAATATCAGTAGGTAAGATTTCACTGTGTGTACACATACACATTTGAGATTGTATGAACATATAATCCATATGATATGTTGTACATTTTATGGAAATGTAGAAGAATCCCACATATTATTTTATAGAAATAGAGTACTTCAGAAGCATCACAAGTATTTAGGCTGGTTTTAGCAAGGATTATGATCAATACAATTATTTTTACTATAATAATTATTTTTCTTTATGGAACCCAGAATCCTGGCTACATTTGAGTACAGGAATATGTTGAGCCTGATTTTCCTGGTGTGTGTAAAATACTTCCTAGGAATAAATTAGGCACTTTTTAGAGACAATGTTAAATCATTCAGGTTTCATTTTCTGCCCTAAGCAGAAATTTACAAAATTTATAAAATGATGCTGGGCCTGAAAGATTTAATTAGGTTAACAGTGCCTGAATTACACATACCCTGAGAACTAGCTTTGTATTTCTTATGACTTTGCATAAGAACTGTTCACCTTTGGATCTTGAGCACCTTATAGATAAAACTTTTTATGGCATTTCTTCCGTGGACAGTGATTGATCTTTTCACAATACGTAGACTCTAGAATTTTGTACATATATTTGTTCTTTTTTTGTACAGACTATTTAGTTGTTGAGAAAACAGGGGAATTTCCTAATTTGGTCTTCATCCTCCACTTAAACTTTGCTAAAACACTTTCAGCAGATTACCCTTTACGTACCTCACAGATCACAAGCATCCCTTGATAGTACGATTCTGTTAAAATGGCATTTATGCAAAACTTTACGAATTTAAAAGATCTTAGCAGCCAAACTGAAATGTACATAAATACTGATTACAGAGGAATTTCATTAAGAAGGTAAAGAAGCATCTTTGAGTAGCCCAACTTGATTACCCTCAACTTCACAACAGCTTTCTATTTTAAAGGCTTCGGGTTTGAAATTAAGTCAACTGCATGCATCTTTGATGAAATGAATAATTCTTGTTGATGCCATTTATGAAACAAGACTTCAATATATTTTGCCTGTCATATTTAAGGAAAAGTACTATTTCTACACTCTGTATCTGATTTTAAAGGAAAAATATTCATACCTGGATTTCAGGTCATTGAATTCTTACAAACAGAGGTCATTGTGTTTTTCTTGAGTAGACATCTAATAAATTTTGCTTGGAAGTATACTTCAGTTCTTCTTTTTTGACATTTTATCCTCATGTAAATTGTGTATTTTATTCTATTTTGTTAGATACATTTGCTCTGTTTTCTCTTGATATACAAATCGAGAAAATATGTGTTAGCATCAGCTCAGAGAAGACATATTTTTAAATCTACCACTAAAACTCATTTGCTAAAAACCCTTGGGCTAAAAATTTCTCTTCGGTAAAATAATAGATTTTAAAATATTTCTGCTTCAAAACTTGCTATTTTTCCAAGGAAGGGTTAATTACAGGAAGTTGTAAGCACTTTCCCAATTCACTACCTTAAATTTATAAAATCTTCACCCTGAACAATTTTAGCCTCAATGGCATAGTGTGCTCTATTAATACCCACAGGCTTTCAATGAATTTCAAATTACGTGCTGCAATGGGATCATTTCTTTTAGGCACATAAATAGTAAATAGCTAGCCTTCCTACCTGGATCTTCTATAATATATCTTAGTCTCTTTTTTGCTCTGTTTCAAACTTTGTCTATATCTATCTCTCAAATATTCAGAATCATGGACATTGCTTCCTCTCTTAACATCTCAGTTAGTTGCATTACTTTACCTAGATACCCACACTGATCTCTATTCTAGGATAATCTCCAACCACATATTAGCTTTTTACTAACATATATTCCCTTTGTGTGAAGAACATATCCCATAATAGTCCATGGTCCTGTTGTCATCCAAGCACTTGTGAGTAATATTTTTTTCTTTTTCTTTTTTTTTTTTTTTTTTTTAGTGGTGGGGATTGAACCCACGGGCATTCTACCTCCAAAATCCACCCCCAGCCCTATTTTTTATTCTTTATTTTGAATCAGGATTTCATTAAGTTGCGGAGAGCCTCACTAAGTAGCTGAGGCTGGCTGCAAAACCGCAATCCTCCTGTCTCAGCCTCCCAAGTACTGGGATTATAAGCATGTGCCACTACGCCTGGCTTACTTGTGGGTAATTTAACTAGGTAAATCTGAATCTGTCCATCCAGGTCAGTGGAAGGGCAGCAGGAAGGGATTCTGACATTTATATGTCAAATGTTAATCCCTCCTTTAGCTACGCCATCACTGAAAACAGAATAGTCCATTTCTTACTTGATCAAAAGCAGAATTTATTTGAGTAGCCGTCTGTTTTCATAATCACTTGCTGTTTGAGCTCTCTTTGTAGGTGGTCAGTTTGTGTGGCCTTATAATTTCTTCCTACTGTCTATATTTCAGCCACAAAGGAAGATATTCTTCAAAGAATCATTTGGTTAAATAAGATTAAGTACACTGCCAGCTTCTAAGAGCCTGTTTATTTAAAGATTTAATGATTTCAGCCTCCTTTTCCAGACTGTACCCTTTTAACAGTTGTTTATGTGTCAATTATGATTGCAAATTATTTACTCATCATTAGTGATTAGGGTGAGAGTACAACAAAGACTGGTCTCATTAATAAATTGTCTATGGTAGGGACTGACGTACTATGGCCCAAGGAGCAAATTTCACCCACCACCTGTTTTTGCATACCCTGCAAGTTAAGAATGGTCTGTACAGTTAAACATTAGCCATCAGTTTGATTATAGGAAAACTAACTTTTTTTTTGGTTCTAGAGGCTAAACCTAGGAGCATTCTACCTCCCAGCTATCTGCCCTCAACCCCAGCCCTATTTTATCTATTTTTATTTTGAGACAGGGTCTCACTAAGTTGCTGATCCTCCTGTCTTAGCCTGGGATTACAGATGTGTGCCACCACTCCTGGCTTAGGGAACACTAACTTTTAACCTTAATTTAGTAAAATATTGTTTCCTCAGAAAAATAATTCCTTTCTTTTCATTAGTAGGTCTATATTAGAAAGAAATGTTAGTGCCTTTTTTATGATTACATTTTAATTTAATCTTAAAATATTGGCTAAAATGTTTCTCTTTGTTATGCAAAAATTGCCTAATATCCTCAATTTTGCCTCCTAAGCCACAAACCTAAAATATCCACTATCTGTCCCTTTACAAAATAAGTTTGTGAATTCTTGGCCTATGCTAATTATCAGCAACAAACCTGGGAACTGATCAGCGTGAAGGGCACGTTAAATACCTGTTTTATACCAGCTGTTACTTACATGTGCTCCATGTGTTCATCCTCATAATAAATCTAACAGGAAATCTGCTTTGTACCCATTTTATAGATGAGGAAAATGAAGCTGTGAGAGGTTAAATAATGTACCCATATGTAGGAGGTGTTATAATACATGATGAAGATTGAATTCAGATTCTGACGAATCCATCTCCCAAACCTGTACTCTTCTTTCTTAAAAACCTATGCTTGGTACTAAACATACTGTTGATTAAACTGTGCACTCAGGGTTAAACAGCCACCTTCATCTACTTTTCCCTTCCACCATTCCCACAAACTCTGCTCTCATAAACAGCCACCCCTGCATAACAACCTCTTAAAATGCACAGGATGACAGGAAAGAGGTATGCGCCCAACCCAGCACTAAAGTATTTCCAGAAGGAAAGTTGACTTTGGTTTCTAAAAGTGCACAGTAACCTGTGAGGATACAAGTCAGTTACTGACATGCTTTATCTGAGCATGAGCAATCATGAGCTGTGATTCATCAAGACGCCAGTGTGCTCTAGGAACACCGTGTGCTAACTGGACAGCTTTTAAGTACACAAAGCCCCAGGATACACTAGCAGTCCTCTGCTGGGATACTCTCTAAGCAACCCAGAGCCTTAGCTCACTGCTAAATTCAGTCCCTCGGAAGCTCAGGAAAGTTCCACCTGAGCTCATACGCATACATATATATATAAACTTGACCCCCAAAATACTTTCAGCACAAGACAGAAACCTGCCAGGCAAATCTTCACCTGTTCTTTTGGGGTTTCTTGTTTCATCCTTTCTCCTAAATACGATGGGTGACTCAGTTGTACTGGTGTCTTCCAAAAATAAATGCCATTTCAAATAAAACTCTTGTTGCTATTAGCAGCATCAATGGATAAGTGCTGAATTTTGCATTGATATTGTTGGAAGGTTGACAATGACTTTTAAAAACATTTTTCTTTTTTTTATTGCATAAGAAATAGATGCTTATTGTAGGAAAAAAAATTAGACAATGTAAGTGAGCAAAAAGAGGAGTCTCATTTGGGTAAGGATTACATTTTGGAACATACCATTCCAAAGTATTTTTCTGCATATGCATGTGTGTATGCATGGAGAATTAGTAGGCAAAACTGGGGTCATACTAAATGTACTGTTTTATAACCCACACCTACTCTTGAGCAGAACTCTAAAATAAAGCAAGTCAATTCAACATTACCAAAGTCTATAAAATGAATAAAGAAAAGTCGAAGTCAATCCATAGGATTCATGAAAATGCATTTAACTCAAACCCCCAAAGTAAGCATTACAGAATTACCACCAGGCTAGAAAATCTAATATGATCTGTGCCTCTAATGTAGAGGAAAGGAAGGAAAAAATGAAGGGAGAAAAAAATAATATTTATTACCTCCCTACATGATTTAGGCACCTTTTCAGTAAAGATGTATCTAAAGGAAGATAGATACTTAAATGGAGAAATGTGGGAACTCTAAAACAGTTAGATGTAGCATCCAATTCACCCTGGGAGTCAGCAAAGTGCACGTTTTGGGTCAATATTGACAAAACATATAATAGTTTATTTTGAAAGTAAACAAATACTAGAAAACTCAGATATAAAATAGTTTTATAATATACTATCATAGTGTTTCTTACTCCAGATGATACAGTCACTTCCCTCCAGGGGACATTTGGCAAGGTATGAAAACATTTGTGGTTGTCGTAGCTGGGGATGTTCTTAGCATCTAGTATGTAGAGGCCAGGGATGCTGCTAACTCCCCACAGAATACAGGATAGACTTCACAACTAAGAAGTGTCCAGCCTATACTAAGAAGTATCATGTCTATAGTGTTGGGAGCAGGAAGCTCTGGCCTAGAGAAACTCATATGATTTAGGAGAGTTATAATGTAAACAATATTGGGAAAGTTGTGTCAGTTTTTTAAAATCCTGAACAAACTGTCATAAAGTCATAGCCCTGATGTTCCTGTCTTCTTCTCCATGACTGGCAAATCCAGATCTTTCCAGAGAAAGCAGCCCCTCCTACATGTAGGAAGGAGACAGTGATAGATCTATGAGTGCTTATAGATATATCTAGGTAAGGATTCATCTCTAGAAAATGTCTGTAGGCAAAATGGCCACTATGAATGTATCCATGACTCACACTGAAATCTGTCCAGAGCAGAGTGGCTGTTCTCTCCTTGGTGGCCCCAGAAATGATTTGGTTCTTCAGGAGTTAGGGGGGTGAAATAAGAGGAATGAAGTTATTAGAAAACTCTCATGAATGGGCTAGAAAGACTCCAATGACTTCCAGAAGACATATAGGCCATAGGGAACTGGTGCTAATACCAACCTGGGCTCTGACTGAGAAATTTGGCCATGCTACCTGGTCAGGTTTAACTTGGGATATCCTATTGTGCCACTCTAATCACTCACGCCATCTGTAATGGGAAGGTCACACTTACTTCCTAGCGAACAGAAGAGTAGAAATGTTCTCATCTTTAGTTGATATCTGTAGTAATAGTAGCTGTGCATTCAAATATAAAACCAGAAGCTCAGTTCTTGTTGTGAATTGTGCCTCAATAAAAATTGTATGCTGAAGCCCAAACTCCCCAATACCTCATAATGTGACTATATTTGGAAATAAGTCATTATAGATACAATTAAGGTAAAACAAGAGCTTATGTTGGACTAGGGTGGCCCTAGTCCAACATGACTGGTGTCCTTATAAGAAGAAGTCGGACACAGACATTCACAGAGAGAAAACCATGTGGAGACACAGAGAAGTCAGCCATCTGCAGTCCAAGAAGAGAGGCCTCCAGAAGAAACTAGATCTGTTGACTTGATCTCTCATCTTTAACATCCAGAACTGTAAGAACATAAATTTCTATTGTTTAAGTTACCCAGTCTGTGGTACTTTGTTACAGCAGCCCAAGCTAACTAATACAATCAGTCTTTCCAAGGTCACCCATTTCCACTCATTCCTTTTCTGCTTCCCACTTCTCAGTGGATGATGTATGCAGAAAATCTTTCCTGTTCCAAAAGTTCACAAGGACTAAAATCGTCTCTCCTCCCAACCCATCTTCAATTTAGAACTTGCACATAAAAGCAAGATATAGCAAGGGATTATTGAGTAGTTCAGTTTATACCTCCACAGAGAAATTCCACCCTTCTTTTGTGTGTGTGTGGTACTGGGGATTGAACCATACCCCTCTGAACTATACCCCTAGCACTATTTTATTTTTATTTTGAAACAAGGTCTCACTAGGTTAATGAGAGTCTCACCACTTGCTGAGGCTGTCCTCTAACCTGCGATCCTCCTGTCTCAATTTCCAAGTACTGGGATTACAAGCATGGGCCACCACGCCTGGCAATGCTAATTTCCTATGTATGCACAAAGAAAATACTCATTTCCTAGGTATGCACAAAGAGAAAAATAGAGAATACTCCCCCCCCCAAAATAGTGGTGTCCTCAGTAATGCAAGATAATTCTAGATTTCCTAAGGGTAAAAATTTAGCAGTCTTTTCACTCGTTAATTATGATAGAGACTTGTATAGACTAGGAAAATCCCCTTTAGTCCACCCTGCAACAGAGGCTCTCAGCAATTAGTAGTATACCTCCAGGTAAATGAAGTCCTATTTCTGATCTTACTTTCTCTATTGTCTTTATATGTCTGCATTTTTATCAGAGCCAAGTGAGTACCTCCAGAGTATTTAGAAGGTTCCATAATAATATACTTCATGGAGTCTTATGCTAAACAATATTTTACTGACTCTTTAGAATATAAGAATAGGAACTGAGGCACCGTCTTCTTTTGATGAACTTACTGAACTCATCTTGGTGTCTGAAGTTCTCAGTAAGGGGTCTACCATGAAACTAGCCAAAGCCTATTTCTATATTATTATCTCGTCAATCTTCAGAACTCTGTCCCCTGTGTCTTAGTGTACTTGGGCTGTTGTAACAAATTACCATTAACTTTGTGGCTTATAAACAAGAAAAAAAAAATATTTCTTGCAGTTCTGGAGGCTGAGAAGACCAAGATCAAGGCTCCAGCAGATTTGGTGTTAGAGAGGGCCTGCTTTCTCATAAATGGTCATCTTCTTGCTGTGTCCTCATGAAGTGGAAGCAAAGGTTGCTCTCTGGGGCCTCTTTTATTAGAGCACTAAGCTCATTAATGAGAGCTCTAATCTCATGATTCCAAAGGCCTCACCTCCAATACCGTCACATTGGGCTAAACATGTAAGTCTGAGCGGGGACACAAACATTCAGTCTATAGCACCAAGTTTCATAAGAGCTCCTTCCACGGTGATAACACCCCCTACCAGAGGCTCAGCACCTTTCTAAATTATAAGAGAACAACTTGGGAGGGTGCTCCAAGGAGGCAAAAAAAGAAACAGAAAATGAAAACCTGGAGCTTTTCAGATGATGCCTCAGGCAGTCAGAGACTTTTGAAATCTCTAATTGGCATCTGATTCCACAAGACTAGATTAATTCATCTCCTGGGCTTCAACATGTGCTGGGAATCATTTGCTTATAGAAGCCATTTCAAAGGCACACTCAAGAGGGCCTTCAGGGGAACTGTCAGTGGGCTGCTAGGGACAGAGGACTGCACTAAAATAATCAACTGTGAATGATCTCACTTGTGAGGGCTCTTCTAAGTGTATAAATACTCATACTGCTAGCATTTTATGTGAAGCTTTAAAATACTAAAATAATGAGAGTCAATAATACCAGGAATTGTTTGTTGGATAATCCTGAAATATCAGTGCTCATCACCAGGGGGCAAATATGGACAAGGTCAAGATGAAGTATAAAATAAAAAATTTACAGAGTGCCTCACTAGGTAGCTGAGGCTGGCCGCGAACTTGGATCCTCCCGTCTCAACCTCCAGAATGCTGGGATTACAAGCATGCGCCACCACGCCTGGCTCTACAGATAATTCTTATCCAAGCAAAATCACCTTGAAGAAAATGTCAAGGAATTGATATGCCTTTTTGAGGACTTACTGATTATTCTTCAATCATATCAAGTAAAATTGGTCTCAAAATCAGATTGGTGCTAGCCATGGTGGCACAGGCCTTTAATCCCAGTACTTAGGAGACTGAGACAAGAGGATGCAGGTTTGAGGCCAGCCTCAGCAACTCGGTGAGGCTCTCAGCAACTTAGTAGGACCCTGTTTCCAAATTAAAAAAAAAAAAATAGGGCTGGGGGTATAGCTCAGCATAAGAGTGCCCCAGTAAAGTGTGTGTGTGTGTGTGTGTGTGTGTGTGTGTGTGTGTGTGTGTGCACGTGCGCGTCAGATGATATAAATATTTATTTTATTGGGTCTATAATGCAATGCCATCCAATAGCACTTCTTTTTACTGTTATTACTCAAAGGCATTAAACAATATTTGAGTTAGTGCCACTGTTCCTTCTACCTTTGATGTAATGAATGGGATATCAAGACCAAAATCCACTGAAATTGGCATTCAAGGCATGCTGGCAGGACAATTCCTGACGAATGCCAGCAGCATCTCAGCTGAGTGCCTCTGGGAGCTGGGACTCACTTGGAGTGTTGATGCAACAGAACATGGTTCCTTTTGAACCATGATAATCCTCATCTGGTGATTCAGGACTGATAAAGTATGTCTAACTCAGAAGAAAAGAAAAGACACACGCAGATGGCTAGCTATTCAGAACCTAAAATGTCACCATAGGCCAGACTAGGGGCATGAGATTTGCTGGCTTTTAATAAGAGAGCCTTTCAATAGTTGCTCTTATACAGACTAACCAGCTGTTAGCTTATCAGAGTTGCTGATAACACAAGCTTCCCCCTACAATTACTGGCATTCCCCCCCTAATCCTTCAGCAAAGAAAGCTACTTTCTGGCAGATACAAAAGAACTGGAACTAGTAAGTTTATCTTTGACTTCTTCCCTAGGAAAAAACACCAGTACCATTTGTCCAAAGTATTTATAATTAAGTCCCTAAAATATCTCTCTCTCTTCTCTTCTCTTTCTCTTTCTCCCCACCCTTTTTCTCCTCCCTACTAATGGATAAACCTCAAAATGCTTATGAACATCCCGCCCACCAACATTCCTACACAAACACACACACATACACACACACACACACACACACACACACACACACACATTTATGCCTTTGGTCAGCTGTCAGATGATATGAAAAAAAGCTTAGCAGCCATCTGCTCATGGATTAATGGGCATGGTATTTCTTTCACTATCAAAGATAAATGGCTAGACAGCTGTATTGAAAACCACAGCATACTTTTCAGCACTGGTGATGCATAGACTAGATGACCTATTTTCTAAATAGAGTCATGAATAGTCTTCCTACTTCAGGAGCCATTTATTCCCTGTAGAAAAATATTTAGAGCAGTAACAAGCATCACTGTGCAATTTTCAAATCCTAAAGTGTCTAAGCTTCCCCTTTGACTGTGCATGGGTACTGATAAATGACAGTATTTGAGGACTGTGCTGGAATTCAGAGTTTACAAAAAGAAGAAGTCTAAGAGTGAATGCCTTGCTTTGTCAATACAACTCCTCTAAACAATATGAAAAGCATGTTTGTTTGTTTTTTTTCAAACTCACTTAGGTTTCTAAGGAAGTGGCCCTGAACTGGTGATAATTTCAGTTAGTTTATCTAATGGATATAACAAAAGAGTATTACCCAATGTTTATCTGAGGAGTAAATGAGATAAAATACACAAACAGTCTAATGCATGGTTGGCACTAAAAGGCTAGTTCCCTGACCTTCTTTCTCTTTTGAAGTTACCATGTTAGCAGGCTAATTAACATCAGATGTCTAAATTTACTTATTAGATGCTCCTGGCTGTACTGCCAAGTTTCATCAGTTTAACAGTCTGAAAAAGATTATCAGAATATGGCATTTAAAATATGTTTTCCTTTTGTGTGTGGCACTGGGGATTGAACCCAGGGGCTTTCTACCTATGAACTCCACACTCAGCCTTATTTTATTTTGAAACAGGGTCTTACTAAGTTGCTGAGGCTGGCTTCAAATCCATGATCCTCCTGTCTCAGCCTCCCAAGAATTGGGATTACAAGCATGCATCAGCACACCTGGCTTAAAACATGTTTTAAATCACTGAAATTTTTAAATTTTTTTTATTGGTGCCAGAGATTTTTAAAACAGGTGTGATAATTTTCACAGTAAGTGAATCATTTCTTAAGATGTGAGATGTACAGTTAGAAATCAGAAATAGAAAAGGAACAGAGCAGGAAAAATGAACATATACTACCAGTCAGTATCCATTTTGATTGATTCCCCATTGACCCCTAGTGTTAAGTCTTCATGAGAAATATTTCAGAAAGAAAAACTGACAGACTCAGAGAAATAGAAATATAACAACTAGTTCTGAGACTAGAAACCTGGCATTAGAATTAGTGACCAGAGGCCAGACTTCAAGCTCAGCCTCCAATACCAGAGGCCAGACTTCACGCTCAGCATCCAGCACAGGCAGAGATAGTCAGAAGAACAACACACAACAAAGAGCATGAAGAAGCAACTTCTAAAAAAGATAAAGACTAAGGAAACAGAACTACTAAGGATATGAATAATTACTCGACCCTAGGAACCCGAACTAAAATAAGCTACAGCTTTACACCTAACAAGTTGGCAACCATGCAAAAATTTGTCCTTATATCATGTTCCCAAGGATATAAATCGATAAAATTTAGGGAATGACAGAGTTGACAATTGATAACAAGAACTTTGAAATTATATATATATGCATATATTATATATATATATATATATTCTCATTGGCCTAGCAATGTTATTTCTATAAATTTATTCCAAGAAAATAATTATGAATATGTCCAAATATTGAGCTATAGGTTTATATGTTACAATGTTATTTCTGACATCAAAGAATTATAAAAACTAAATATCCAATAGTATATATTTAGACTTTACTAATGAATATTTTTATATCATTTACCTTAATAAATAAATTATGGCACTTTTTACTGTGGGCTACCATGTAACTATTTAAAAATGGCCTCATAGAAAACTATTTAAGGGGCCGGGTGTGGTGGTACACACTTGTAATCCCAGTACTTGGGAGGCTGAGACAGGAGGCTCCAGGTTCATGGCCAGCCTCAGCTACTTAGTGAGGGTCTCTGCAACTTAGTGAGACCCTGTTTCAAAATAAAGATTAAGGAGGGGAGTGGAAATTGGGGAAGGGTTAATGAGAAATGTGTGCATGGATGTCTTTACCTATATTAGCTTGTACCCAACAAAGATGTGTGATTAACCCAAGAAATGTATAAAAATCCATGCTAAAAAAATAAAAAATTAAAAAAAAATAGGACTGGGGGTGTAGCTCGGAGATAGAATGCCCCTGAGTTCAATCCCCAGTACCGCAAATAAATAAATAAATAAATAAAGATTAAAAAATAGGACTGAGAGTGTAGTTCGGAGGTAGAATGCCCCTGAGTTCAACCCCAGTACCACAAAAAAAAAAAAAGAAAGAAAGAAAGAAAGGAAGAAAACTATTTAAGGATATATAAAGATGCTCACAACACATAGTTAAGTGGGAAAAAAATTACAAAACAATATGGTCCAATTTCTGTAAAGAGGAATCTATATATTTACCTATGTACATGTGAACCAAGAACATAGGGTGTGTGTGTATGTGTGTGTGTGTGTGTGTGTGTGTGTGTTTGTTAAATGCATTAAGTTAACCCTATGAAGTCGCCAATATATAAGTCAAAAAAGGTAAAAGCACTATTAATTTCATAGGGTTCAAACTAATCAATGAATATGTATACATCAAAATAATATTTTTAAAACATTCATAAAAATGTTGACTATGGCCATATCATTAGTGATTATAGATAATTCTATTTTGTAACTTTTTACAATTAATATCTTTTAATATTAGGAAAAGGGTGTAGGGAGGTAAAATATTTAATTTACACACAGATCAAATAAGCCTAAAATATGTAATTTCTTAATTACTCTGACTATCAAACCCCTACCCTCTGGTTTAACAAAGTATATATACCACACAGGTATAAATACAGATAGATAGAGATGTAGATATGTGTGTGTATAATTGATGAAATGTTTTAGTGTAATCTGTTCCAAAGATTTCAGCACTCTGATAGGAAATAATTGTCCATCAAGATAAAAATGCAAAATGCTTGGTCTTGGTCTTTATTAACACTCTCCCCTCCTAGGCTTTCTTCCCTAGATCGCTACCAGGTAAAATGTAAGAAGAAAAATTAACATCCTCATGATAGTGGGAAAATCTTAGGCTCTTGAGCTCATGTCCTTTCCTTCTTCTGGTCTCCAGGGTTATGTCCCTTGTCCCCTGGGTGTCTCCTGGCCTTCAAGGCTGAAACCTAAGAATGGTGTGACTGGCGATCCGCTCTCCCTTGGTTTGGTCAGGATTATCACTTCCTGCTGACTCAGGCTCAAATCTGCTCTCACAGGCAGCGGACTCCTGAGTGTCTGCTGCCCTGACCTTCGTCCAGCCCTGGCCCAACAGTGCACCGGGCTCTGCTGGGCAGTCACCTCACCTTGCCATCATGTGCACCACTGTAGATCCTTCGCTTTCCCATTGTGGAATATTTTTTTCACGTAACTATGTGTAGAAATCCTTAAATAGTTTCCTATGAGGCCATTTTTAAATAGTTACATGGTAGCCCACAGTCATAAGAACAACACACAAAAGACACCAAGAAGGGCATGAAGAAGCATCCCCATCATGGAACGAGCCAGGGCAGCCTGGAAAGCTAAGCCCCAGAGCCTGGTGTCAGCCTGGCATCACTATCCTGTCCAACTCGTTTGGTAGAACTGAGGCCCAAATTGTTCTTGAAGCTGATTCTCCTTAAAGCACATGTATCCAGAGGCATGTCACTCTTCATTCTTTTCTTCCTTCATCTTTCTATAATCCCGTAGGGTCAGAATATGGTCAGCCTTATCCCTTTCTTCCCCTGTACCCTAATCTCATTCCTCTCCACTCCAGCCAATTTATACAGAGTCTCTTCTTAGCATTATGGAGGGAAAAAAAAAAAACTCTGTGCACAGATTTCTGGGCTCTTTGATTAACTTGACAAAAAAGGATGTATAAATCCTTGTTCAAGACAATAGCTTCCATTATCCTTTTTCGAATCACCAAATATTAATACTGAATAGTATCATGGTCTATATATTGGCATTTCTCCTGTAAAATTATATTTAGATGAATGATGAGGCAAAAGAGACAAAGACTTAGCTAGGTTCTCAGCAACTTAGTGAGACCTTGTTTCAAATAAAAAATAAAATAGGGCTGGGAATGTAGCTCAGAGGTAAAAATGTACTCTGGCTTCAATTCCCAGTACCACATTAAAAAAAAAGACAAAGACTTTTGACTCAAAAAAAAAAACCAACAATAAAGACAACTTTGAAATTTTATCTCCATTACAAAGTTATTTAGAGAAAAAATCAGTCCAAATATATACCTAGCTAAAACAGGCACCAACAGAGGGAGAAAAAGGCTTTGAACTAAGACTTGGAGGATGCTGACACTTAGCAAAGGGAATCACAAGAGGCTATTGCAAAATGTAGAGAAAATTCCAGATGGAAGAATTAAAATATATTGTGTATTTCTACTCATAATATTTTATGTTTCTCTAAGGACTCATGTTGCTTCAGAGAGAGGCAATTAGGATGCAAACAAACTTCCTGCCACAGACATAAACCTTAAAGAAGACCAGAATAAATAACCAGGACACCAATGTCCACAGTTCATTTCTACACCATCTTGTTCCAGAAATAATTTCAAGTATCTAGCAGAGTTAACTCATACTCAACAGGAAGAGTAGATAGCAAATGATCAAGAAGCTTTGAAAAAAGAATGATTCTTCTTCAAAGGCATGTAAACATTGCAAACTCCCTGGTTTACAGGTAAAATAAAAATTAAGAAAAAGGCTGGGCATGGTGGCACATACCTATAATCCCAGTACTTTGAAGGATGAGACAGGAGGATCACAAGTTTGAGACCAGCCTCAGAAACTTAGCCAGGCCCTCAGCAATTTAGTAAGACCCTGTTTCAAAGTAAAAAGTAGGGTTGGGGTATAGCTCAGAGACTTAACATTTCTGGGTTCAGTCCGCTGTAACACACACACACACACACACACACACACACACACACACACACACACACAGAAAAAAGAAAAGGAAGGAAGGGAAGACAGGAGGGACAAAGGGAGGAAGGAAGAAAAGGTTGGTTAGAAATAACATAGTTTTTTAAAGAAAATCAATTTGGGTACAAAAGAAAGCAACGATTTGATCAGGTTTACACATGGTCATGGTGAGAGAGTCATGTGGGAGGTCACCTGGTCAACAGGAAACTTTAGAAGGTGACTCTGGAGCCATCGGAGGAGTAGGGGGTCAGCTGGAGCAGTGGGGATCCAGACACAGTCCGGGAATGCATGTGAAAGAGTTTACAAAAGTAAAAGGAGCACGATTTGGCCACTGACTCCAAATAAAAAATAAAAAGGGCTAGTGATGCAGCTCAGAGGTAGAGCACCCCTAGGTTCAATCCTTAGAACCATATACACACACACAAAAAGACCCCCTTTCTAGTCTCTCACCCAGCGAGAGGATAGTAAATGTTTACTTTAGCTCAAATTTAGCAATCAATATTCCTTCAGATTTTTCCAGTTTAGAAGAAGTTAATTTCAGTAACACTAAGGTTAAAGTATACTTTCTAACGGATTATTTCTCCCCTTCCTTCTTCCCTCCCACTTTGATATGGGGAGAGAGGAAACCTAAGGAGCCCTTCTGGCAATGATGAAGGTTGGGGTGTCTTCTCTGCTGGCCCCAGCAGGTTGGTGGCCTGACGACTCTGGGCTCTGGCTCAGCGCTCCTCAGACACAACTGGTCCCGACTGGACTCTTGGCAGACGATGGTCTCTCCTGCTGCTGACATTTGAACCTAGCCCTGCCTCCAGCCATGGAGATTGCTGTCCCTGGCTCGTTCCTCCAGCTGACTCCAGGCCTTGCCAGCCCGTGCTCCTCTCAGCACCTCTGGGTCTATGCTCAAGGGTGGGCCTGGGACTTTTTTTTCCCCCACGACTGCATATTCTGTACCTGTCAGAGTGTCTGGCATATAGTATGCACTCAACAATACCTGAGAGTGAGGGAATGAATCCTCTAAGTTCAGTGAAAATATTATCTCCTCTCCTAATCCTTTGCCAACGCACTCACCCTTCCCCCTCCTGCTTCTTCTGTGCTCCCATGAGAGGGCAATCTTGCTGGTAACAGGAGCGCGAGCTGGCTATTACAGGCCGCTGTATATGTGTGTCACCTCCTGTACGTTATGAGTACGTTACCTGTCTCTCACTGCCCAAGTGAAGAACTTGTCAAAGTGCCCTCAGACACCTGCCCCATGAAAGATCTTCTCAATAAATATTAAAAATAATTGAAGATTTGGTGTTCCTAATTATATTTCTATTTTAAAATAAGTATGTACATTGAGTGAAATAATCATATGACACAAGGAGTATAAAATGAAAATTAAGTCTCTACACAGTCCTGAACAGTTTTTTTGTTGTTTTGTTTTGTTTTGTTTTAGGGGCTGTGTGTGTGTGTGCGTGCATGTGTGTGTGTGTGTGTGTGTGTGTGTGTTACTGGGGATTGAATTCAGAAGCATTCTACCTTTGAGCATTTTATTACTTATTTGGAAACAGGGTCTCGCTAGGTGGAAGAGAGTCTCACTACTTGCTGAGGCTGTCCTCGAACCTGCAATTCTCCTGTCTCAGACTCCCAAGTATTGAGATTACAGGCATGCACCACCATGCCTGGTCATGAATAGTTTTAAGTAGTCTTCTGTTTGTAAAAATTTATGTTACCAATATTCTCTTCCTCTGTTTTTTAATACATGTATAAGGTACTGTTTCATCATCTGTGTCAGTAACAGATAAAATTTATACTAGAAATTTCTAGAGAAAGAAGAGAATGAATCACATTTGCAAAATTACCTGCCAAAAGATGAGAAGGCAAGTAAGGGCCTTGCCGACTTGGAGCATGACATTTCGAAGGTAGTGACAAACCCTGCCAAATCGGCCTTCGATTGACATGTATATATCTTAATTCTCCAAAAGGATCCAAATCTATCCAGGAAGAACTCAGGTATCCCAGAGCTGATGGCTGGTTGATCTTATGCCTGCCACTATCTGCTTATGGATGATTTCTGACATAAAATAAATAACCAATCCAGGCACTTCTTGATTACAAAGGGAAATTTAAAGTAGTGGTACTGAATTGGGAAATTCAGATTATATACTGTGAGCTGGGTTAAAAACAATGAAAATTAAATCATTTAATGTTCTTTTCACATCAAAGTTCCCTGTGTTTCCTCCAAAGTCATTCTGGGATTCTATACACAAAGACATTTCTTTAAAAACCTTAGGGGGAAGGAAGAGAGAAAACAAGACATTCTCCCCTCGTAAGTCAGTGAAAAAATATTTTCAAGGCAGATAATCTCCTTGGAACCAGAACCATTTCATCTCCATAAGCATCAGAAGTGCTCTTGATTTAAAAAAAAAAAAAAAAGTCAGACTCTGAGAACCACTGGGAGACCAGTAGACCAGTAGTCTAGTGCAGCCCAGTACAGTGTTTATGAGCAAGGGTCTGAACCAAACTGCCTGACCACTCATCATTTACTGTGCACTTTGGACAAGTTATATATTCTCTCTATTTCCTTGTAAGTCAAGATAACAACAGTACCTACTTGCTAGTGCTGCAGGCTGCTTCTAGCAAGGGCCTCTTTGCTGTGTCATTCCATGGTGGAAGGGTAAGAGAGTAAATCCTCAAAAATAAAGGGGTAAGAAAGGTGAACGTGGATAAACCTGCCCCTGGCTTCTTTTTATTTGGTTTGTGACACTCCAGCCTCTGACCCAAAGGTCAGACAATCTTGTTTTGAAAATAGATACAAATCACACCATACATTCATGTAAAGGGCACTTAGGAAATGTCTGGTGCCTAATCAGTTATCTGTTCATCATCCATCATCATTATCAGGGTGTTACTCACTGCTCTTCTGACTTCGTGCTGTTGTCCCTGCTGGAAGATGATACACCCATTCTACTTCCACTAGGCTTCCATCTCCATAAGCATCATTTTAGGGCCCTCTATTTTATCCCAGGTAGCCATGTCCTCTAGACTATGATCATGAAACAAAGAACCCAAATACTCACTGCCATAGTCTACTTTGTGCTGCTGTAACAGGAGACCTGAGATGGAATAATTTATAAAGAACAGAGATTCATTTCCTACAGTCCTGGAGGCTGGGACGTTCAAGATCAATGGCTGCTTCTAGCAAGGGCCTCTTTGCTGTGTCATTCCATGGTGGAAGGGTAAGAGAGTAAATCCTCAAAAATCAAGGGGCAAGAAAGGTGAACGTGGATAAACCTGCCCCTGGCTTCTTTTTATTTGGTTTGTGACACTCCAGTCTCTGACCCAAAGGTCAAACAATCTTGTTTTGAAAATAGATACAAATCACACCATATTTTGACTCCTATTAAGCCAAAGATACTTTGAGAAAGAAAGAAAGAAAGAGAGAGAGAAAGAAGAAAGAAAGGAAGGAAGAAAGAAAGAGACTATGCCACTATACTACTTTACAATCATATCAAATTATACATTCCTGGCTGATTTCTGGAAATAAATTTGTCATTGAAAGCACAAGGCAAGCACCTTTTTAAATTATGTCAAGCAATCTGTGGAAGCATAATGCCAGCCAGAGCTCTCAAAGGTTTCATTGTGAGTGTTTGTGCTTGGAGGCTGCAAATGCTGGCCTCCTTCCACCTTCTGCAAGCACAACACCATATTTGTCTTTCAGCTGCCACTATTTGTTAGGAGCCTATAAACAGAGAAGATTCTTTCTTAGCAACCAATGTGCAGAAGTAGAGCTGTCCCCCTCCCAAACAGGAAAGCCTCAAATGAGGAAAGAAAGGGAAGTGAACCATACAAAGTCACTTGTAAAAGTCAAAAATGACAATCCAACATGCTAAGTTTCAACACTACTGACTACCTTTGGCTTGGGGGAAAGAGAAAACTCCTAGAAGCTTTCAGAAGCCAGCTGCCAACAGATTAAAAGGCGACTAGAAATGATCTCACCACCATTTGTAGACATCTGGTCACACGGATATCTGCAAGATAACCAAGAATAATCCAGTTACGTTATTCAATTTTATTTCCTTGGAGAAGGCGCCAGGCTTCATCTTGCTATATTTAGCCTTCAGCATCACACGCTGTGGGAAGCCTTGTCAAGGCAGTTCAAAGGTTCTATACTCATCTGAACAGGTAAAGTTCTGGAAACCAGAATCACTCTAAAGCAGCTGGAGATCAAAGCTTTAGAGGGACTCAGGGATGGTAGGGAAACAGGCCTTTTTGTTAGAAGCTGCAGAACAACTTCTGAGGGATGCTACATTTCAGATAAAGAGTTGAAAAAGATGATTATATTTGTAAAGGAAGCATAAACCTGACTTTGAGTAAGTGTACTGCAGAGCATCTGCGGGAGTGCTCAGGGCCATTTAATCTTTTGAGAAGTTTAAGTGTTTCTGGAGTTAAGTCAGTTCCCTCTTGCCAGCCAGAGAACAGCCAGTTGAGAAAACAAGACTCGTAGGCATGGAAACATCAGGCATCTTGGTAACAAAACTCATTACAGGGTTTACTGGAGAAAAAAATACGGAGAATCTTCAAAAGGGAAAAAACTTTGTGCAATTCTGTGAGGCCAAGTAGTATGAAATCTAAAAGGAGGATAACTAAAATATGCTGCGCTTTTGTGGCTGAATGGAAAGAATTTAGCTTTTGTGAACCATGATCTTCCTCCTTCAAGGGCTGCCTGTCTACAAGCATTAGGGTTGCTAAGAATCAGAACAATGGAAGTAAAAGGCACCCAGAAGAATTTTTTTCATCTGATTTTCCCATTATACCTTTGAAAGCATAAGACAATTAAGAGATTGTTCAAAACTGAGCTCTCCCAAATATTGTTTGAAAGCTGGAAAATGTGGAAATACTGTAAACAAAATATAGATGTGGAGTGCCAGCTCTCACTCACCTCATTCTGATTTTTACTGTGGTCCTTGGATAAAGGTGTTAACACTGCTGTCATACAGCGAAGGAACAGAAGCACAGAGATGATGAGGCCAGGAGGCCGTAGGGCCAGGCTCTGACCTCACTCCAGGGCTCCTCCCCCTCACCAGCCTCTGTCCCACACATCTGAGATCTAGGTAAGAATGGAAGGATGGGGCCAACACATCCAGGTGCCACAAGCCACGTCAACATGCCATTGAAATAAATGAAGAGGTTATCAGCTGGTATGCTAGCTTTCCATGAGTATAACGAATCCCTGAAATAACCAACTTATAATGACAAAAGGTTTAGTTTTGGTTCTTGGTTTTAGATGATCCAGTCTATGATTAATTGGCCCCATTGTTTGGGGCCATGTGATATCAAGGTAGAAGGGCATGGCAGAGCAAAACTGGTCACCCTGTGGCCAAGATGTAAAAGACAGAATGAGAAAGGGGATGGAGTTCAAATATTTCCTGTAAGGACACACCCCCAATGACCAGAGTACCTCCCCCTAGGTCTCACCTCTTAAAGATTCCACTGCCTCTCAATAGCACTGCATTAATCAGCGGCAATGGCCAGAATGCCTGACAAGAACAACTTAGAGAAGGAAAGATTATTTTGGTGCATGGTTTTGGAGTTTTCACTCTATTGTCAGTTGGCTCCTTGCTTTGGGCCTGAGATAAGGCAGAACATCATGGTGAAAGG
>PVLC010008277.1:41362-59277 GCA_004027655.1 Graphiurus murinus | reverse complement strand
TACCCAAAAGAAAGGAAACCAAACTATCAGACCAACGCATGTGTATCTATGTTTATAGCTGCACAGTTTACAATTGCCAAACTATGGAACCAGCCAAGATGTCCAACAACAGATGAATGGATTACAAAACTATGGGATATGTACACAATGGAATTTTACTCAGCCATAAAGAAGAACAAAATCATGTTATTTGCAAGGAGAGCTTAAGATTTCCACAATGGATACTCCCAGTCACAAAGGCATGAAAGAGGGGGCCCATAGCCATGAAAGTCTGTCGCAATTCCAGCTGAGCATAGGTCACTGGTTTCTTGACTAGATCTCATTTTCATACCCTGGAAATGTTTCTCCTTCACTCCTGGCCTTGCCCTCTGGGCTCTTGTTTTCATATTCTGAGTCAGTATTCCTTTTCCTTTCCATGTTTACAATGGAATATCTTCCCTGTCAACTTCCTATTGGAAGTTTAGGAACCAAATTCCTGGTTTCCTTTTCGGTTGTCATTTCGACTTTTGGTCCAATCTTACATAATTTCTTTAACAATTTTATGGGCTTCCTGTGTATCAAATTTTAATCTATTTCACTAGCCAAAAGGCCACATTTACATATATCTACATATAATTCATCCATGAGCTGAATGTCAGTGTACTGCAGGACAATGACTTTAAAATTGTTAGAAGCCTACTAGCTAGTTGCAAGAGCATACCGTTAGGATTCTTGGATACCTGCTGGTCTAGTGGAGAGGGCTTGTAGTTATGCCTGTATGATTCTTAGAGGCTCTACTAAGCTTATCTTTATTTTGTTTGAAAGCTCTCAGCAAAAGGTTTTGTAGTCACACTTCAAATTGTTATTCTGAAGTCCTCTTTTGCTTTCAGGGCTGTGAACTTGATTGTTCCAAAGCTATTTATAACTCTGAGAATATTTTGCTGGAAGAGATTGAAGATGAGAAACAGTTTTATTTAAATCTTAAGAATTCTAGATCTTTTTATTTCTTCAAATTATGTTAAAAAAACACCCCCAAAACAAAGCAGTTCTTTTTTTAGTGAATTTATCTTCTATTTTCCACATTACTGAAGGCCATAGTCTTGTCAAACTTTCTACCACTATGTGAGGGCCTCTTTTTTCCTAACCTCTATTAGCATTGTCCTCACTATTCTTCAAGTCCTTACCAACAACCTCCTTGGAGTCCTGCAGCTCTCACTACCAGCCTCCTTGAGGCCCTTCCAGCTGCTGCACACCACTCAGTCCTAAGGCTGATGCTGCATGTTTTAGCATTTTGTTGCTGTAGATCTCTACTTCCAGGTACAAAATTTTGTTCTAGTTTTCTATTTATGTACAACAGTTGACTCCACAACAGGATGGTTTATGAAAAGAAAACATTTTTTTTCTATTTTAGAGGATCCGTAGGCCATACATTTGGGCAGGGCTCAGCTGGGTGATTCGTCTCTATTTGGCATCAACTGTGGCCACTTGGTGGTAATCAGTTGTAGATGAGCTGGTTTGAAAGAACTGAGGTAGCTTTATTGGCATCTATGATAACGTGATACATATGGCTGAAAGGCCAGGCTCAGCTGGGATGTCAGCTAGATAGTTAATAAGAGCAGCTCAGGTCTCCCTGAGATAGCATTCCAAGAGTGCTGAGTGGGAGTTGTGAGGCTTACTATGACTTAGCCTTTGAAGTTACTTTAAGAATGTTTCTTCTGCTGCATTCTATTCCTCAAGTAATATTAAACTTGTCTACATCAAAGAGAATAGAAATTGATTTCACCTCTCCTTGGGATAAATAGCAAGGAATTTGTGGCTGTCTTTATACTACCACACTTAACATCCTAAGGTGACTCTAAAATATTATCAATTCATGGCTTCAAGTATATCGAAGTGCTTCAATCCATTGCAGCTATTATTTTTTTATTGATGCTCAAGTTTTTTTTTTTATCTTTGGCTAATGTGAGCCTTTTTTCATTAATTTATTAATCCTTTGACATGACACTGTTACCATTTGCTAGTTTCCTTGTTATACAATATAACAAAATATTTTAGGCACATCGATGGCAAGCTTGATTTTTTCTTGGGGAGGTTAGTAAAACTAAAATGATGATTTCTCTTATGCACAGAGAATTGGGCATTCAAACTTTTCACTAGTAGAGGCTACAGGTTAATATTTTCATAGGAAAGTATTTTAGATCTAAGAAGTACTCAGCTGCCTGTCCAAAGTTTTGCTTTGTTGAGAACTAGTAAGAGAAAGTGGATTTTGAGTTGGAAGATGTGGAGGATGGGTCAGATCTGTCATTTATTTTTAACCAAATGAATGAATTCTAATAAGGCTCCCTGTGTTTCCAAGTCTAAGAACAACCATTAGAATTTGTGGTACTGTTTTGTTATATTAGAAAGAAGGGATCCCTCTAGATTCCTAAACTTTCTGGCGTACTCTCCCCTTTTCAGGAAAAGTATTACTCAGTGCTCCCTGGATGCTTCCACTGCCCCCTTATTTTTAATCAAGGCCCCCCCCATTGCACCTGAGGCTGCTACTGCCCCCCCCCAGATAATTCTGTAATTCCAGTGTGCCCCCCAGGGCTAGTGTCATGGACTATGGCAATCTATGCTAAAGCTGTTGAATTGGAAGAATCTAAAGCATGCTTGCTAAGCAGAGGGAGAATTGCTTTTCTGCCCTCTAGGGTGGAAGTCTTGTGCAATGCAAAAACTGCTCAAATTTATGTGATACATTTCCAGACAATTATATGAGCTTACCTGTTAAGTTACCTAATACATACACGAATATACATGAAAAATGTCTGATTTCCCATGAAAATTGATGTTTCTTTTAGTACTATATACTGCATTAGATGCAAAATTCTTTGTTTGGAATACACAAACACATATAATGATATAAACAATCATGTGTCCCATAACAACTTTTCAGTCAATGATGGACCACATATACAACAGTGACCCCCATAGGATGATGCATTTCTTGGAAAGTATCCCCATCATTAAGCAATGCATGATTTTACACACACATACTTTCTCTCTCTCTCTCTCTCTCTCTCTCTCTCTCTCTCTCTCTCTCTCTCTCTCTGTATATGGACATTATACCTAACTTAAAAAAACATAATCAGCCAGGCATGATGGTGCTTGAAATTCCAATACTTGGAAGGCTGAGATAGGAGGATGACAGGTTTGAAGACATCCTCAGCAAGTAGTAGGACTTTCATCAACCTAGTGAGACCCTGTTTTAAAATAAAAATAAAATAGGGCTAGGAGTGTAGCTTGGAGGTAGAATGCCCCTGGACTCAATCCCCAGAGTCACAAAAAAATTGTAAAAATGTAATTTAAGATACATTTTTACAAATATTATAAATCATTCTGAACAAACTTCATGCTATGGGCAAAATAATTCTGCCCAGTAGCTCTTAGAAACAATCATTGCCTTTGTACTTCTTTTGACAGTTAATCCATGGTGTTGTCATAGAGGTATAAGAAATTTTATTAGTGTAGTGTTTTCAAGTTTTATGAATAGAATATCATGTGCTATGCTTATAGTTGTACATACATGTATTCCATTCTATATCTGTTCTGTGTAGTGTGGTAGCTACTGACCACCTGTGGCTACTGAGAAAAGGATTTGTTGTTCATTCAAATCCAAATAAAAAGTGAGCTATTTTCTAAGTGTAAAATACACATCAGATTTCAAGACTTCAAAAAGAAAAAATGCAAAATATCAGAGAGCCCAAGATGGCATCTGAGTTAAACACCTCTCCTCAGGCACTGTGAACTCAAATCAAATCTGCCATAAAAGCAGCTTCTTGACGGAAGAAAAAAAGCAAAAAAAGCAACAAGAATTGAAATACGGTTGAAGAGACCCCAGAAAGCCGACCAGGGAGAGTAAAGGAGTCCATCCGCGGGGCAGCGGCACCATGTTGCAGAGCGGCAGCGGACATTAAGCCACATCCTGAAATGGGGGTCCACTAACAGTGCTGCAGACCCAGCGGTGACCAGACGTGGAGTAAGCAACTCCAGAACTTCACACCCTAACCAGGCGGTGGATCCCTGCACCTTCCACAGCATCTCGAATGCGTGGTATGACCAGTGGAAGCCCCCGAGGGACCACCCCAGCTCACCTCTCCCTCTGGAGCTGGAGCAGTGATCAACTGCACCACAGAACTTGAATCAAAACTGCCGCAAATGCAGCTTCTTGATGGAAGGAAACAAAGGCAAAGCAGCAAAAGAGTGAACAAAGCAACAAAAGCAGCTGAACAGAACCCAGGAAGAACAAGGGAGCCAGCGCGAGCTGCAAACCGGCAGCCGCCATTTTGCCAACCACCATTTTGCAAGCCACCATTTTGCCAGCTGCCCAGACCTTCAATGACCTCCTGCGCCCCCAGCAACCAGAAGTGGAGCAAGCAACTATGGAACTCCACACCATAATCAGGCAGCATATCCCCACATGATCTACAGCGATCAAGAACACCTGGGACAACCATCTTAAGCCTGCGCTAAGGACATCCAGCTCACCCCTCCTACCGGAGCCAGAGCAGCAGGGATCTGTAAGTTAAATTGCACCCCCGGAGCGTGGGGGCTCCGATACAAAGGATAGACTCAGTCACCCACCCTTCTAGTGATTAGATAGGAACAGAAGTATGGGAAGAACCCAGTGCAAAGCCGGGTGTGGTGGCGCATGCTTGTAATTCCAGCATTTGGGAGGCTGAGACCGGAGGATCCAGGTTCACGGCCAGTCTCAGCTTCCTAGTGAGGCACTCCGCAACGTAGTGAGACCCGGTTTCAAAATAAAGAATAAAAAATATAGGACTGGGGGTATAGCTCGGAGGTAGAATGCCCCTGAGTTCAATCCCTAGTACCGCAGGAAAAAAAAAAAAAAAAAAAGAACCCAGTGGGGACAAGGCATAGAGACCTTCCAGGAACACTGGAAAATGCCCGGCATTTTGACTGCACTCCCGCCACCAGCAAAGGCAGAGAGAGAGACACAGACAGGCCCTGTGGAGAGCTCAGAGACACAAGCTTGCATCAGGAGAGGCATCAGTGGAACTTCCAGCCTGCACTGGGAGAGAGAGCAAATAAGAATGCCAGAGACACGCTAGAACATATAATAGAGTGAGCAGATATTTAAAAGCTGAAAATATCCATGTAGACCCAAAAGGGCTGCAGAGGCTAACTCAGCTCTGTACTTACAAACTAGCATTTTTGTTTGTTTATTTTTTGTTTTTTGGTGTTTTGTGTGTGTGTGTGTGTGTGTGTGTGTATTCTGTTTTGTTTTTACTCTGTTTTCATTTTTGTATTGTCTTGATTTGTCTATGTTTGTTTGGATGATTGGTTGCTTTGTTATTTTTTGCACAGTTTGTTGACTCTCATCCCTTTTACAAGCTTCACTCCCTCTCTCCTATCTATATTCTTCTCCTCAAAACTTTTTCTTTTCTCTTTTTCATTTTCCTTCTTTCTCTGTCTCATATCAAGACCATCTAATACTACTACAACTAAAACTCTACATTGACTACCAGAGTCCCCCGACATATCTGCCGTCTCTAATCTTTGCCATATATCACCTCAACACATCAACCACTTATTCCACTGGACCATACCCTCTACTTTACCCTTTTCTTGCATTCATCACTGAGACTTCTCACTCAACCTTTACCACTGAACACAACCTGCCCCTGTATACACCAGCAGACACCTCTAAACCTCCACTGCAGAGATTGGATGAGAAAACTTGCAAGAGCAGCAAAGATATAAATTTAAGAACAGAGAAACCAGGGGAAGGAAAAACAGCAAAGAAACAATAAGCCACCACAATCTCACAACAACAGAACTCACCAACCCAGAATGGCAGAGACTACCAGAAGAACATTTCAGATCTCTAATAGTAGAAATGATACAAAACTTCCAGAAAGAATGCAGAGAGAGCTGGAAAGAAATAAATGAACAAATAAATAAAGAATCTGACACCCTGAACAGGAATCAAAGAGAAGACTTGAAGGAAATGAAGGATGTGAAAGATGCAATAATTGAAATGAAAGCATCAATACAAACTATAAACAGTATATTAGACCACATGGAAAATAGAATATCACTCTTAGAAGATGACCATTCCAAAAATGAATCCATAGTACACAATTTAGAAAAAAAAATTCAACAGTATGAATTAGAAATAAATGCGATTTGGGCCAATTTTAAAAGAGCTAACCTAAGAATAATAGGCATAGAAGAGGGCTTAGAAGTTGAAACTTATAGAATAAACAATCTTTTCAAAGAAGTAATATCAGAGAATTTTATGAACATAAAAAGAGTAGTTGACACACAAGTACAGGAAACATATAGAACTCCCTCGAGACAAGACCAAAGAAGAGGTTCACCAAACCACATAATAATCAAGTTGACTAATGTAGAGGCTAAGGAAAGAATTCTAAAGGCAACAAAAGTAAAAGACCAAATGACATTTAGAGGCAAACCAATCAGAATCATTCCAGACCTCCCAAATCAAGTCATGAAAGCCAGGAGGGGTTGGAGTAACATATTCCAAACTCTGAAAGAAAATAACTTGCAGCCAAGATTCTCTTACTCAGCAAAACTCTCTCTCAAAATTGACAGGGAAATAAAAACCTTCCATGACAAACAGAAACTGAAAGAATATATGTCTTCCAAACCGGCACTAGAGAAAATACTCAAAGAGATTAACTACAAAGAACTAACAAGTAAATGTCAGAACCTGAGAAACAATAATTTCCAAGAAGCAAACAACTTAGCAAAGATGAATACCACCGAAAACAGAAGTCAAAACTCAAAATGTGCCGGGCGTGGTGGCGCACGCTTGTAATCCCAGCATTTGGGAGGCTGAGACTGGAGGATCCGGGTTCGCGGGCAGCCTCAGCTACCTAGTGAGGCACTCCGCAACTTAGTGAGACTCGGTTTCAAAATAAAGAATAAAAAATAGGGCTGGGGGTATAGCTCGGAGGTAGAATGCCCCTGAGTTCAATCCCCAGTACCGCAAAAAAAAAAACTCAAAATGTTAGAAATTAAAATCATCTCTCAATAATCACACTGAATATAAATGGTCTCAACTCCCCATTAAAAAGGCACAAGGTGGCAAAATGGATTAAAACCCCAAATCCATCTATATGCTGCCTGCAAGAAACACACCTTACAAGCAAAGATTCCCACAAACTAAAGGTGAAGGGCTGGAATAAGGTAATCCATGCCAATGGAACTTGAAGACAAGCAGGAGTAGCAACCATGGTATCAGATAAATTAGACTTAAAGCCTAAGCTCATCAGAATAGACAAAGCAGGTCATTTTTTACTAGTAAAAGGAACAATCCAGCAAGAGGAAATAACAATTATCAACATCTATGCCTGAAACATAGGTGCAGTCACTTTCATAAAACAAACTCTGCATGATATAAAGTCACATATAGATCCCAATACAGTAATATTGGGAGACTTCAATACTCCTCTCACATAAATAGACTGATCTCCTAAACAAAAGTCAATAAAGATGCCTCAGACCTAAAGAATATCATAAACCAAATGGACCTATTAGACACATATAGACTCTTTCACCCAACTGCAGCTGAATTCATATTTTTCTCAGCTGCACATGGAACTTTCTCCAAAATAGACCACATTCTGGGCCACAAATTGAGCAATGGCAAATTCAAAAATGTAACCTAATTCCCTGCATCTTTTCAGATCATAATAGAGTGAAACTAGAAATCAACTCCAAGAAGACCCAGAGTAACCATGTAACCACATGGACACTGAACACCACACTGCTGAACGAGGATTGGGTCATAGAAGAAGTAAGGGGAGAAATTAAAAAATTCCTAGAAACCAATGAAAACAGAGACACAACATATCAAAACCTCTGGGACACTTTGAAGGCAGTACTAAGAGGAAAATTTATAGCACTGAGTGCCCACATAAGAAGAACAGAAAATCACCAAGTAAATAACCTAATGACACAGCTCAAAGCACTCAAAAAACAAGAACAGTCTAACCCCAAAGCTAGTAGAAGACAGGAAATTATGAAAATCAGAGAAGAAATTAATGAAATAGAGAATAAAAATCAATACAGAAAATCAACAAAACCAAAAGCTGATTTCTTGAAAAAATAAACAAGATAGATAAACCATTGGCCAACCTAACCAAAAGAAAGAGAGAATCAACCCAAATTACCAAAATAAGAGATGAAAAAGGAGATATTAACACCAACAGTGTGGAAATACAGAGGATCATCAGAAACTATTTTGAAAAACTATACTCCAACAAAGTGGAAAATCTAGAAGATATTGAGAGATTTCTAGACACATATAATCTTCCTAAATTGAATCAAGAAAATATAGAAAACTTAAATCAACCAATAACAATCAAAGAGATAGAAACAGCAATAGAGTTTACCATCAAACAAAAGCCCAGGGCCAGATGGTTTTCCAAGTGAATTTTATAAAATATTTATAGAAGAGCTAATCCTAATACTCCTCAAACTATTTTGTGAAATAAAAAGAAATGGGACTCTCCCAAACACATTCTGTGAAGTCAACATCACATTAACACCAAAGCCAAATAAGGACAGCTCAAGAAAAGAAAACTATAGGCCTATATCATTGATGAACTTAGATGCAAAACTGCTAAACAAAATACTAGCAATGTGCATTCAAAACCACATCAAGAAAATTATACACCATGACCAAGTCGGGTTCATCCCAGGGATGCAAGGCTGGTTTAACATACGAAAAACAATCCATGTAATTCACCACATAAACAGACTCAAAGACAAAAATCACATGATCATCTCAATTGATACTGAAAAAGCATTTGACAAGATCCAACACCCATTCATGCTAAAAGCACTGCAGAAAATTGGAATAGAAGGAACATACCTCAACATCATAGAGGCAATATACAATAAGCCCACAGCCAACATCATATTAAATGGAGAAAAACTGCAAGAATTCGCACTAAAATCAGAAACAAGACAAGGATGTCCATTATCACCTCTTCTGTTCAATATAGTACTTGAGACTCTAGCCAGGGCAATAAGGCAAGAGAAGGAAATCAAAGAGGTAAAAATAGGGAAAGAAGAACTAAAACTATCCCTTTTTGCAGATGACATGATACTATACTTAGAAGACCCAACAAAGTCAGCCAAAAAACTTATAGAACTGATCAACAAATTCAGGAAAGTGACTGGATACAAAACCAATCTCCAAAAATCAGAAGCTTTCCTGTATGCCAACCATAAAACCACTGAAAAAGAAATCCAGAAAACAATTCCACTCACAATAGCACCCCCAAAAGTAAAATACTTAGGGATAAACCTAACCAAGGAGGTAAAAGACCTCTATAAGGAAAACTATAAAAAGTTGAAAAAAGAAATTGATGAAGACCTTAGAAGATGGAAATATCTTCCATACTCTTGGATAGGCAGAATAAATATCACCAAAATGGCCATCCTCCCAAAAGTGATCTACAGATTCAATACAATATCCATGAAATTACCAAGGTCACTCTTCACAGACATAGGAAAATCAGTCCTTAAATTTATTTGGAACAACAAAAAGCCCAGGATAGCCAAAGTAGTTCAACAAGAACTATGCAGGAGGTATCACAATACCTGACTTCAAACTATACTACAAAACCATAGTAATAAAAACAGCATGGTATTGGCACAAAAACAGATATATAGACCAACAGAGCAGAATAGAAGATTCAGAAACAGACCCACATGCATACAGTTAACTGATTTTTGACAAAGGATCCAAAACATACACTGGAAAAAAGATAGCCTCTTTAACAAATGGTGTTGGCAAAACTGGTTAACCATATGCAGGAAAATGGAAATAAATCCCACTTTCTCACCCTACACAAGAGTCAACTCAAGGTGGATCAAAGACCTCGAAGTCAGACCAGAGACCTTGCAGCTACTTGAAGAGGGCATAGGCCCAACACTTCAACACGTAGGCACAGGTAAAAACCATCTCAACAAGACCTCAAAAGCACAAGCAACTCAAAGGAAGATCAATACATGGATTGCATTAAATCGAAGAGCTTCTGTGCAGCAAAGGAAACTATCAAGAACCTCAACAGAGAGCCCACAGAGTGGGAGAAAATTTTTGCCATCTACTCTTCTGATAGAGTACTAATATCTAGAATATACAGAGAACTCAAGAAAAATCACAACGAAGAAAACAAATAACCCAATAAAAAAATGGACAAAGAATCTATCTAAATAGACCCTTCACAAAAGAAGAAATAAAAATGGCCAATAAATGTATGAGGAAATGTCCAGCATCATTAGCAATCAGAGAAATGCAAATCAAAACTACCTTGAGAATTCATCTAACTCCAATCAGAATGGCAATCATAAAAAACACGAACAACAATAAATGCTGGCGAGGGTGTGGAGAAGTGGGAACCCTAATACATTGTTGGTGGGATTGCAAATTAGTGCAACCACTTTGGAAAACAGTATGGAGGATCCTCAGATGAATGGGAATGAACCTACCATATGATCCAGCAATACCACTTCTGGGTAGCTAACCAAAAGAATGGAAACCAAACTATCAGACCAACGCATGTGTATCTATGTTTATAGCTGCACAGTTCACAATTGCTAAACTATGGAAGCAGCCAAGATGTCCATTGACAGATGAATGGATTACAGAACTATGGGATATGTACACAATGGAATTTCACTCAGCTATAAAGAAGAATAAAATCATGTTATTTGCAGGGAAATGGATGCAACTGGAAAACATTATATTAAGTGAGATTAGTCAGTCACAAAAAGTAAAAAAGCATATGTCCTCCCTAATATGTGGATGTTAGGGAGATGATGGGGCATAAGAGGGACTGCAGATGAAAAAGGAGAAACCCTAGATAAGCAAAGAAATTGACTTAACTGAAGGTCATGGACGGGCTGGGCGAGTGCGAGGGGGCACCCTAATGCACATGATGTACTTTCACAAATATATCAAAGTCAATCACTAAACTGAACTTGAGAAGGAGGGAGGGCGAGGAACTGGGGTGGGAACTGGGGAAGGGGTTAAATTAGAAATGTGGGCATATATGCCTTTATTAGCTTGTACCTAACAAAGATGTATGATTATAATGCACCAATTAATAAAAAAAATAAAAAGTAAAAACATTGATGAAAGAAAAAAATGCAAAATATCTCAGTAATTTTTATAGATTGTTGAAATGATAATTCTTTGAATATACTGTGTTAAAATATATTGTTAAAATTAGTTTCACCTTTTCCTGTTTCTTTTTTAGTGTGTCTACTAGAAAGTTAGAAATTACATATATGGCTCACATTTGTGGTTTTTATTACATATCTATTATACATATCAGTCTAAAGTACAGACTTTTAATTTTTGTTTTGACAATTCTTTGATATGTTCTTGATCTGTGATGCCTCTCAATCTCTTTTTGTTCATGATTTTCTTTTTTTTTTTAAGACTTACTGACTTGATTTATTCAGTTACCATGTGTTAAAATATTGGAATTTCAAGGACATTTGACAGGGTTATGTTAGTAGTTCATAACCCTGACTTCTTCATAATCTTCTGTGGAGATAAAGTAAATAAATCAAGATTACCTTAGTCCTAACCCTGTAGTTCTGATTTTAAAAGGTTTTGATTGGGAGGGGAAGAAGTGGTCCAGCAGATGTATTAAAAACAAAAATAAAAACAAACTCCCCACAGGTGACTCCAAATGAAGCATAACTAGATTCTGAAGCTATAATAATAGGACTCTCTATTTGACTTTAAGCCTGCTGTAGGGAAACTAGAAAGTGTAGTTGCCAGTTTTTGGTCTGAGGGGCTAAATCCAAAGCTCCCACCAAGATTGGAGTCTGCAAAGCTTGAGTGCTAATCATACACAAGCTCCTTTCATCCTTTTAAGAACTGAGACATAGCGAGGCACAAAGGTGCTTGTCTATAATGTCAGTACTTGAGAGACTGAGACAGGAAGATTGCAGGTCCAAGGACAGCCTTAACAATGTTGAGAGACTCTTAGCAACTTAGTGAGACCCTGTTTCAAAACAAATAATAGTAATAATAATAATATAATAATTGTAATAGTAATGATAATAATAATAATAATAATAATAATAATAATAATAATAAGCTGGGGATATAGCTTAGAGGTAGAATGCACCTGAGTTCCCCAGTACCCCACTCCACACATACCTGAGATATAGCCATGTACAATGGCCCATGCCTGTAATCCCAGTACTTGAGAGGTTGAGGCGGGAGGACTGTGGGTTGGAGGCTGGCCTCAGTAATTTAATGAGGCCTTCAGCAACTTAGCAAAACCCTGTTTTTTTTTTTTAAAAAAGGGCTGGAGGTGTAGCTAAGAGGTAGAATGCCCCTGGGTTCAACTCTAGTACTAAGAAAAGAACTTAGACAGATATACTCACTCATCTTTCACAGATGAGGAAGCCAACACTCAAGGGAGTTTAATCAAATTCTTTCCCTTTAACACCAGAAGAAGATTTTGGACCTGTCTGCAGAGATTTATAACTTAAGTGCCTCCCAGCTGTTGGGTGTCATAAGCCTATGACATCTCTATGGTTCTATGCAAACTGCATTTTTTAGTCTGGCGAATAATTTAGATATTTCAGTGGTGCAGGGCTTCACTTTTTACTGAAAAACCAGTAGACTGCACTAACTGAAGACTGCTTCTCCTCTTCCCCTAATCCCATAGCTTCCTGTAGGTACTAGTTGATTGAGGTACAGGACTCAGTTTCTGATGACCATAGTTTCTAACCTATGTGTTATTAGAAAGTGTGGTTAGAGTATGAAAAATGACACGGCCACTGGGAGAAATATGTATTTGTTTGGTTTACCTTAATCTTGCAAAATCTAAATGTGTTACTGTTCTCTGGAATTCTCAGGAGACAACATTTTTCCTGAAGGTTTTCCTTGGCTTCCTTTCAGATATGATGTTAAGGGGTGAATGGAAGTAGTGGCCATTTTTCAAAAGAGCCAAATAGGTACACAAACATCATAAACAATGGAAGAGCTTTGTGAATGGGTCAGGAAAGAGTTTTGAAAAAATTCGTTTTCTACTTAAAATAGAAAAAATCAAATAAAAAAATAGAAAAAATCTTCATCTTTTAAGGGTTTGTGGTGGGTTCTACATGAATTTTTAAATTTGTTTTTTTCTCCCTGAAAATTTGATAAAAGTAGAAAAAAATTATATATCTAGATTCCTTTAAGATATGATATGGTCCTAACATCTATAGTTCTGTGCTATTAATACATTCTTATTGTTTTCCTTGATAATCCTGATAAAGATTATTTGGAGCCTGACATGTAGTAGATGAGACATTAAAAACCTTGTCTACTTTGCATGAGATTCACGTGAGTTTTGTGTTCTCTCACCACGTATGGCTACGGATAACACACTTCTGTTTTCTCAGAGTGAAGCAAATCAAAAGCACCAAGATTGCATTTCGATTTTTAACCAGCATGTATTTCTTTACTGCCCCATTTCGAAACTCTGCTGGGACTGATTTAATAGATCTTGTTATGTTGCATATTTTCTGTGTTTCTGGAATGATCGTACTGTTTGATAAATAATTACTCAGCATTCACTCACTTATTTTGCATCGCCATCTGGGTTTGGTGAGACCCCGAGCCTCCTGCTTTTGCCTCTTAGCAAAGTCCCAGCAGTGGACCGTGGGCTGCTCTTTGCTGTGTTGCCACTTGAGGTCATGTTTTTCTTATTGCTCCCATACTTCCAACTTTGTTCTGGTTTCACAACAGTTGGTTTGTACGGGTTATTCTTATGTTGGTGCACAAAAAGTACACTTCGAGACATGTCTTCATTGCCCCCAACAGAGTGTTCTATTTGCATGTTCAAAGCTTAGATTTCACACCCAAGCCAAATTTCCTCCAGCCTGAGGTATGCTCTTCTGAATCTCAAGTGAATTGATTTTGAGATTGGTTTGGGGTTGATATACCCCTAACAGTGTGTGCTTCCTTAGCCTCAGTGTCTCTCCAAATCCTCTGACTCATTGTAACTTTTAAAAGGTTTTGAAGTCTTGGGAAAAAGACACTAGTTACATTATTTCATAGTTCCTGTGTGAGAGATTTCTTTGTGATTAGTGCAGCTCAGTAGTCGCTTAGAGGCTTTTGAACTGTAATGTCTTTAAACAAACTGCAGTAAGGCCAAATGTTCCGGATACCATTGTCCTGTTTGGCTCCTAGTTAAGACAGACCCAGAGGGTCTTTGGGGAGTAGGAGCCAGGGGGCTTACGTGAGGCAGGAACAGTTCAACATTTGCAGCTGTGTGCAGCAGCCTGCTACACTTTCAATTGTTTTCTTGTTTCTCCTGAGATCTAAAAACCCCCAATCCTGTACAATCTGATGATAGAACTCCTAATTAGTGTGGGAGGGGGCAATAAGGGCAGAGCCCAATCATGAGTGTATACAGGCTTGCAGACATCAGCCCAACATCTGCATCTTGGAAACTTGACCAGAGAACACTCTTCGACAGGTTTTACTCTGTAAACTGTTATCTTGTTGGTGCTTTGCCATTCACTACCAATAACAGTAACAGAATGTTCAGGATGTGAAAGTGGAATTACTGAGATGACTGTAGGGAGTAATATTTAACACAATTTCCAAATTCTTTTTAAATTTTAAGTAGGTAAGTATAGAGAGGTAGTCAAATTCAGCTAAAAATGCAGTTTTGAAGCTATTTAACTCTCCTCCTGCCCAACTACCTGCATCTCACAGAGTAATCATGTCTTTCTTTGGGGTGAGGGGAGTATAAAGCCTGTGTATGTCTTAGTCCGTGGCTGTGTGAGAGCAAACCTAGTTAATCTGATTAGATAGGCAATTAGGAGACCATGTACTGGAGCTGGGGAAGCTTGAGAGCAACCGTGGAGAGCAGACAGCCTTGTAGAGTGGTGAAGGGCAAGAACTCTGGAGCCAGAATGCCCACCTTGGAGTCCTGGCTCAGCCAGTTACTAGCTGTGGGACTTGGGGCAAGTTTCTCAACTTCTTTGTGATTTTGCTGCCTCATTTGCAAAATGAGGATCATAATAAACCTCACTAACAGGGTCTTTGTGAGGATTAAGCAAGTAAATTTACATAAAACATTTAGAACAGGTCATGGCAGAGAGCAATCCCTCAGTAAGGTGTTAACTGTTGTTCATAAGTATTAAAACTGAAAACTTTGGTAATAAACTATCAGCTCAACTATCCTGAGCATATTTCCCCTTCTAAGAAACAACATAATCCCATCCTGCTAATTGCTCTGTCATTCAGAGGGGAAAGATCATTTCTCAGATACTCAAAAGGTGGGGGAAATCATGCCTCTTTAAAACAAAACAAAACAAAACAAAACAAAACAAAACAAAAAAACCCCAGTGTATGGCTCACAGAATCAGATAGAGAACCCAGGTTTCCTCATTCCTGGTCAGGTGCTGGACCCTGTCAGGATGAAGGATGCTGCTGAACAATGGTCCGGCTGTTCAGAGACTGACCTTCCAGGTCCAAAAGGAGACTCCAAAACAAACAAACATGAGTTCTTGTTTTTGTTACCCTGGGGTGGAAACTGCTTGATACTTTGGGGAATTTGGCTCATTACTTTCAGTCTCAGGCTTTCTTGAAACTGAGTTCCTGTCATGACTTTGTGGTTCTCCATGAAACCCACTCTTTTCACCTTCAATTCTGAAATATTAATGAAGATTCTTCTCCCCAGCAGTTGTTATTTTATTTAACTGCACATGCTCTCCCAGACTCCCTTAAACAATAGAAAATCATGGATTTTAAAGAAATAGTTACAGAAACACAGCCTCCATCAATTGTATGTTAACAATACACAGAAATCTGTCCTTCATAACTGCAGTCATGTAAAACACAACTACATTGCAACATATACTTTTCATATTCTCTAGAAATCCCAGTATGGAGAGTTGACTATTTAGCTTCTCTTCTCTAGATAATTGTATATTCAGAAATGCTGGTAAATTTTAGAATCACATAACTTTGGATTTAAAAGGGGTCTTTGGGGAGCTAACAGAAAAGTGTCTCTTAAAGCCATATACTATGGATTTGGTGGCACTTTAGAAGCAGCACAGGGAGTGGGGAATAAGACTGCTTACTTTTTTCATCTTCTCCCAATAGAATTTAAATTGTTTTTAGATATATTGGTCATCTCTATTATATTTATTTTGAAAAAAAATAAAGGTTTCCACTTGGAATAATGTTTGGGAAACATTGGTCTGGAGCAATTTTTCTCATTTCATCCAGGAAGAAATGAAAGACAATTAAATATGTTGATCTTTAGGTTTGGGGATTTTGCCACAAATTTGAAACCAGTAGAGTTGGAGATCATTTCTTAAGACAAGTAATAAGAATATTCTTCATTTATGTAGCTTCAAAATTTGCTTTTCCTTTTCCTTTTTTTTTTTTTTTTTAACAAACCTGAAGTCTTTCTTGGTTTTCAGTGCTTCATGATGGTTCCTTGCCTTCAGAAAGCCCAATATTATACATCAAAATTCAAGGTTAAACCGGGTGTCATAGTGCATGCCTGTAATCCCAGTACTTGGGAGACTGAAAGAGGAAGATTCTCTGCCAGCCTCAGCAACTTAGCGAGGCCCCGTTTCAAAAAACAAAACAAAAAACCCTAAAATAGGACTGGGGGTATAGCTCAGAGTTAGAATGCCCCCAGGTTCAATCCCCACACACACAAAAAATCAAGTTCGTAAACTAAAAAGAATGATTAGTTACTTTACACAAAGTCAAGGTCTCTATAAATAATGAAGCAAAAGTCCCAGTGGTATATTTAAAACTACATTCTAAAATCTTCTTACTTATAATCTTTCAATATTTCTTTTATGTTATATATTGAAGTATCCTTCCACTGAAATTTCTATCAATAAGTAAGTGTGGCTTTAGCTTAAAATAATAGTCTACTACTAGTTTTCAGAAGAAGTATGTTTATATTTTCTGTTTAAAAGTGACAAGTAAACATTTTGTATTTTTGTTTTCATTTTTATATATTGGAAAACTAAGAATATAAAGCTATAAGGAAAGGAAATACCAACACATTAAAGGTTAAAAGATATTATTAAATAACGAAATAGGAAAAATTGCCTTTTATCCTTGGCTTATGATTCTTTATGTGTTTCTATCATTCCTTTAACTGCTTGAGTGTGTACTCTGTGTTAGATTTTGTTTTGGGCGCTGGGGATGTAATGGAAAGCAAAGCGCAGTCCCTACTGCCAGGGTGCCTATGGTCTAGAAGGGGCGACAAGCCAGTGACCGCACAATTATAATAAAGGGTAATTAGTGCTATAGCCGGGTTAGTACAGGTAGCTTCCAGAACATACGGGTGGGGCAATGTTTTCTATGGGTAAAGGGTAGAGGCAAGTCGGGAAAGTTCCTGGAAGAAGTAATATCCTGAAATGAGACATCAAAGGCACATAAGCAAAGGGGATTGGGAAAGAGCTTAAGAGAGTCACAGATCCACTTTAGGGAGAACAAATGGTACAAAAAAAGGCCCACGGGTGACAGTGAGGAGGGCTCACAGGAGGCCACAGGCAGCTCTGGATGGTGGAAGCACAGACTGAAGTGTGGGGAGGGGTAGAAAGAGATGATGTCTTGAAGGGTCTTTCATGCCATGCTGGGGAGTTAGGCCTTATTCCCTGTAATTCTATAAAAATTTAAGCAGGAATGATTTGCTTAAATTTGCAGTGTTAAAAGATTGCTGGCTATGATGTGGGGGTGGATTGAAGAAGGGAAGAAGTGAGCAGGGCGTGGCAGCACAGGCCTGTAATCCCAGTACTTGGCTGAGACAGGAGGATCTAAGTTCTGAGAGCAGCCTCAGACCTTTAGTCAACTTAGAGAGACCCTGTTTCAAAATAAAAAATGAAAAGACCTTGTTTCAAAA
>PVLC010008277.1:0-41262 GCA_004027655.1 Graphiurus murinus | reverse complement strand
CCTGCGATCTTCCTGTCTCAGCCACCCTAGTACTGGGATTACAAGCATGCACCACCTCGCTGGGCTAGCAGTGTATTTTTGTAGGCAGAGTGGAACTGATCGGATCCAAGTGAAAGTGGAGAAAGAGAAAAGTAGATGCATTTAAATAGTATTAAGAAGATGGAAATGACAGGACTTAAGCTGTATCTGTGGCTAAAGGTGAGGAGGAATTGAGATGATCCCAAGGTCCTGACTTGGGTCACTGGTGGTTGATTTGGCAGTTTTTTGAAATAGTGAGTTGAACAGGGAGTGTTTGGAGGATGGGGTGATGCCACCAGGTCCGAATGCATTGCGCTTGGATTTCTGTGGGTTAACAAGTGGAAAAGGCTCACAAAGAGTTTAATGGATTCTGGAAAGCAAGAAAAAGATCTAAACTTCTGGTACAGAGATGGTAGGCTCTGGCATGTTAGGAGAAAATTGAACTTAGGAAACAGAGAATGATAACCTGAGTAGCATAGACTCACTAATTTAAAAAAGTAATTCATCCATGCCTTGGCCTACACGGTGCCATGTGTTTCTCCAAAGGCCATGTGAACTGAACTTTTATAAATAGATTTTTTAAAAAGTTCTCAAGAAATTAGTATGTTAATCTTATAATATGAAGAATCGTTTTCTAATGCAACTAATACCCTCTTATTTTCTTTAGAAAGGTTTTGCATATTAAATTTTTCTTAAATAAATTAATAGCTAAACAATATCCCTGTATAGTCATAAGATGCACCTGGACCCCAAACTGCATTGTTGTTCTTTATCTTGAATCAGAAACTTGAGGAAATGAGTATAGAAGACTTTTTTTTGTTGTTCAAATTGTTAGACATCTTTTGGAGATGGTAAATTAAGTTTGCTGTTTTATTTCATTTGTAAAGTTCTCCACTTAGAAGAAATCAGAGGGTGTTTTGGAAACAGTACAATGATATCAAATACAAGAATTTTCCCCCCTCAACAAAACTTAATATTTTTGCTATTTTTGGAAATCAGAATAGACAGTTTGCTATGTTCTAAAGTCAGCTTCCAGCTAGCCATGTGGTGGTGGAAGCAAAAAATTTCACATTCTGCACCGTGTTTGCTCGCCAGCTTTAAAAACATATCAACAAGCTGAGAGTATCGAATTCACGTGTCTGTTTTTCTATGGCAAGTAAAGGTTGCCCCTTAATGTATTATGGGGCAGAGATCATGGAGGAAAGAAGTTAACACGGGAAGCACTTTCCCTAGCAGAAATTGCTTAAATCTCAGCTTCTCCACTTGATGTGGTAAAAAGAAAAAGAGGATTAATTCACTGATGTTTTCCTGACCTCCTTACCATCATTTACCTCAAGTTAATCTAGTTTAAAGATGGAATAATATTTATAGCACTTAGATTTAATTTGGATATGGCAGGCCATCCTAGTTTTGTGGGGGTGCTGTTGAGATAATTGGGGTTCCTAATCGTTTAAGCAAAGATGTATCCAGTTTATCACCTGCTAATTCTGCCTGTGTGCTGAAATGGCATAATGGATGGGCAATGCTGTCTCTGAATGTCTATTTAGCAATCTGTTTAGGCCCACTGTTGGACTTGGCTGTCATTGATTCTGCCAAAATCGCATTACAAGATTGGAAGCTGGAAGGGCTTTTCCCTTTTACATATTTAGTTGAATATTAGAAAACATTGTAACTAGCAATAGTTGTTCCTACTCAACAGAAATAGATCACAGGACTATGCTGTTAATAAATCATGCCCACTTCAAAACCAGTTATTGTAGTATTTTATTAATCACATTGATTCATTTCACAGAGATAGCTAATTATAGATCCATATTCTTAGTTTGCAAATATGCAAGTATGAATTACTTTTAAGCCCCTCTTCTGTTGGAGACCCAGAGTTACAGCAAGTTGAAGGCACTCCTCCTCACCTTCCTTTAATAATCTGCTAACTAAGGAACAAAAATAAGTCTATGATAAGGCTCATGAGCTAATTTTTATCCCACAGAGACAGTGTTTGTAATAATTGTTTTTTTTTTTTTTTTTTGCGGTACTGGGGATTGAACTCAGGGGCATTCTACCTCCAAGCTATACCCCCAGCCCTATTTTTTATTCTTTATTTTGAAACCGAGTCTCACTAAGTTGCGGAGTTCCTCACTAGGTAGCTGAGGCTGGCCGCGAACCTGGATCCTCCGGTCTCAACCTCCCGAATGCCGGGATTACAAGAGTGCGCCACCACGCCCGGCTTGTTTGTAATAATTGTATTTAAAGCCTTTTGCTGTTTTTTTCATTCTCTATCCTTTTCCTCTTGCAAATCTGTAAATATGAGGAAAAGTATCTCCAAACTCCTATATAGTCTAAATCTATATTTACATCCTTCTAATGTCTGTATTTCTTCCTCTGATGGACCAGACAACGTTGACTTCAAAATGTTAGAATGAATTTGTCTTTTTTCTCAACCCTACTTTTGCTTTTTAATCTGTTTTCTATTTACCTACTTGCTCAAGTCTCAAATATTGGAGTCTTCTTTTTTCTGTGTCTCACTCATGCAGTTAATCAATCACTGAAGCTGAGCATGGTGGCACATGCCTGTGATCCAGTAGTTGGGAGGCTAAGACAGGAGAATCACAAGTTCCAGGCCAGCCTCACCAACTTAGTGAGACCCTTAGCAATTTAGTGAGACCCTGTTTCAAAATAAAAACAAGTAAATTAATTTTTTAAAAAAAGGGCTAGGGTTTTATCTCAGAGGTAGAATATCCTTGGATTCAATCCCCAGTACTAAAAGGAAAAAAAAAAAGCCAATCCCTGAGTGCTTAGTTTGTTTCTTCTATGTCTTTCACTTTCTAGCTAGTCTGTCCACATCCTGAAGTTTCTACGTTTATTGCCTGAGCCTAAGCCTCTGTCCCCTGTCACACTGGTTGATAGCCTCTGCTTTGGTCTCCCTATCTCTGTCCTTGTTTTCTTCATTTCCATTTTCCATAGTAGTAAAAAGAAAATTTAACTATGTGTTTGCATTGCTGTTTAGATGCCTTCCATAAGCCTCAAGATATAACTTAACCTTCTTATCCAGCACAAAAGATCCTTCTCACTA
The DNA here is from genome assembly GCA_004027655.1 of Graphiurus murinus. Classification (NCBI taxonomy): domain Eukaryota; kingdom Metazoa; phylum Chordata; class Mammalia; order Rodentia; family Gliridae; genus Graphiurus; species Graphiurus murinus. Next base: position 38,174 of record PVLC010008277.1, on the reverse strand, counting down.
GCTTGGTCTGTCCCCTACTATGCCAGTCATTAAAAGATCCTGGTAGCTTTTTAACTTTAGCCTGTCATTTCTCCTTATTCACCAAAACCCTTCTCAAGCATTAATTCCTTCAGGGGGCCTTCCTGGGCCTCAAGTCTCATTTAGATGTTTTTCAGTGATGTCCTAAAGCCCTCTGATCACATCTGTTACAGCACAGATTACACTTTATCATAATCATCTAGTTATTTCTCTGTCTATATTAGATACCAGATATGATCCTTGAGGGCTAGCCGTTAGTGACTGCATGTCCCAGTGTCTAGGGAAGAGGCTCACTAAGTGCATCTTCAGTAGGCACTTCCATACACTGGAAGACTGCTCAGTAATAGAAGTGAACATACCAGGTGAACATAAAACATGGAGGCACCGGGTATGGTGGCGCACGCTTGTAATCCCAGCATTTGGGAGGCTGAGACCAGAGGATCCGGGTTCGATTCCAGCCTCAGCTACCTAGTGAGGCACTCTGCAACTTAGTGAGACTTGGTTTCAAAATAAAGAATAAAAAATAGGGCTGGGGGTGTAGCTCGGAGGTAGAATGCCGCTGAGTTCAATCCCCAGTACTGCAAAAAAAACAAAACAAAACAAAAACAAAACAAAAAAAAAAACATGGAGGGATCTAAAAATAATTATATGGAGAGGAGGGGGAAGGGTAACAGAGGGGCTTTAGGGTGATGAAGATGTTCATTAGTATGTTGAATTGTGGTCATCGTTTATATACAAATGTCAAAGATTTTAAATATACACAGCTTATTGCATATCAATTATACCTCAGTTAAACAGTGCTTATAAGAAGAATAACTATGTCCATGGACATCTTTTAATTTGGGAGAACACACTGTCAATGACTCAAGTAGTAAGGCAGGATCCTATCTGCTATTAACCTTTTTTTTTTTTTAAACAATGGCACCCTACAATGTTTACTTTGTTTTATTATTTTATTATTTTTGGTGGTACTGGGGATTGAACTCAGAGGCATTCTACCTCTGAGCTACACTCCAGCCCTATCTTATTGTTTATTTTGAAACAGAATCTCACTAGGTTGCTGAGAGTCTCGCTACATTGCTGAGGCTGTCCTCAAACCTGTGATCCTCCTGTCTCAGTCTCCGAAGTACTGGGATTACAGATGCTCGACATCATGCTGGACTGGACTCCCAGTGTACTTTGGCTGACAGTCCCTACCACCTATTTTACCACCCTTGTTTCTTCTTGGTTCTTACTTTAGCAACTATTCCCTGCTTCTAAGGCAGTGTCAGATTCAAGTGTTTGGGGTTTCAGAAATAACTAACACTTTGGTTCATAGGAGCTTGTGTTACATTCTAGAAGCAAAGAAGGGGCCAGCAAGGGGCATACCCTTCGACTATGGGTGAGGGTGGGGGCAGTGGGGTATGTGGATGGCAGTGGTGCTAAGAGGCTCAAGCCAGGTTAGGGGGCACAGGACTCCTGGTATCTGTGAATCTTGGGGCACAGGAGTTTTGTATTAAGGAAATAGGAAGGAAGATATTCTGCTAGTCCTTTTGAAGATAATCACCCCAAACAACTAAAGCAAGTTCATTCTATGCTCTGAAAAGTCAGAATTAAATACAACAGTATTCTAGGGCCAAGGAGAAGATTCTGCTTCTTCCTCCTCTGCCTCCACAATATTCTTTGCACTTCCTGAATGTTCCCTAAATTCCTCTCTCAGGAGATAGAGACTTTTATTCCATAATAGGAAATGAGGATTAAAATGGAAACTCTTAAAAAGGGTAAATATATCTGAGGTAAATCATTTCAGTGAAAATATAAATAAAATTACATTTTGTTATTTTTATTGGGGAAAGTTAGAAATTAAGAAGTCACATATTATCTGAATTTGGGAAAGGAGAGAGAACTCACAAATGGTGAGGGGGAGGTCAGAGGCCAAAAAGACAAAATTTTCAAATGTTATAATCTTGCCTGCCAGCCTGATTTTCCTTTTTGTAGTGACAAATGGGAGATTAATATGCTGTATATCACTTCAGGAACCCTTGGTTCCCTGGAGGTGATAAATATGCCCAGGTGAGAACAGTGGACAATGAATGGTCATTTAATATATGTGTAGCTATCCCAGATCAAAAAGCAAAACAGCCAGAAAGCAACTTCAGACTTCAGGCAGGAAGCCCCAGCTCTTGATCTTTCTCTATATAATTTAGTGAGTACTGAGCTGAGAGTTCTGGAAGCTTTAAAAGGCATATTTGAGATGAAGATCATCTCGTACCTACAAGGAACTTTAAGGTTAAATTGGGACAAAAAGATTATGCAAAGGAAAGAATAGAAGGATAGAAATCATTGAAAAACAAAACAAAACTAAAATCTGCATAATACAGAAACGTTTTCCTAAGCAATCTCTCCATGCAATGTGTAGGAGAGATTGTTGAAGTTTTGTTGAGCAGAGCCATATGGGGTTAGTTTGGGAGACGATTCCTGGCAGCATTTTGAAGGAGGGACAGGATTTGACACTGATGATCTGTGAAGACTTCTGGGCTAAGGGAATATAGAGGTACAAGCAGGAGACTCTAAAATGCTCCTGAAATGGGAACTATGTCAAGAATCAGAGAATTACTGGTGAAATGGAACTAGAAATGTTTAAGGGAAGAAAGGGCCAAAACATAACCAAGAGAAAAAGGAGAAATCATCAAAATCACCAGTGAAATTTGGTGAAAAAAATTTGCTAAGCAACAGGACAAAATAAAAGGATGAATGTAAAGAAAAAGATAGGCATGGGAGGGAAGGAAGAACAAAGAACAGAGAGGGAGAAAGAGAGAGAGGGAGGGAGGGAGGGAGAGAGAGAGAGAGAGAGAGAGAGAGAGAGAGAGAGAGAGAGAGAGAGGAGAAGAGAAGAGAGGAAGAGACTGACTGTAGCTTTGATTGATAAATTGTCAGATAATGACTTCTATATAGAAACCCTGGCAATTTTAGGCTTTTCTTGTATAATAGAGGATGATTCTGGTGAAACTTAGAATCAAGTTAACTGCTCTTTTGAATGACTTACCATTAGTAGAAAAGGTAAGACCATGGTAATGGTTCCAAGGAATTCAGTATTGGATACTAAAGGAGATCCTCTGAAAAGATTAAAGTCTGCTACAATACAAGAATAACAAAATTTAGAGGTTTAAGCAAAGAAGGAGATTTGGAAGAAAACGTGTACCAGGCTAAAGAGTAAAATGACTCGTCACTTAGTAAGACATATGAAAAATTTAAAATAGCCTTGTTTCATCAAAAACTTTGAAACAGTTTCTTATCGCCCCATCCACAACCAGCTCCCCACCCAAACCACTGCCTCTGCTTTATTTGAGATTGTCTTTGGCTTCCAACTTGTCATGATGCATGTACCAGGTCACATTGTAAAATAATTTGATGTTCATTTATGGAGAGAGAAAACATTTCCTAAATCTTCTTTCCAGGCCACCTGTAAAACCAGTGACAGGGCAAGCTAAATAAACAGGAAAGCCTGCATCCTCTGCTGCAGAAACCAAACACTCACACAAGGACCAATTCTCTGGGTAGGTAGGTCAGTCATGATCCACATCTGAACATCTGCTTTTCTTAGCCTTTCTTCTCCCTTGATGTATAAAGGCCTTGACTTTATTCATGTGAAGAAGAAAAAAAACACCTTCCCCTTACTAATACTGGAATGGAAGAACATTTAGCAGATTGGGGTAAACTAAGTTTCAAAATTTGGGATCGTGTGGGGAAAAGGTAGAAAAAGAAACCAGTCAGATCTATTGACTAAAGAGCATGCAAAGCAATACATCATAAAGGGTCAGGCACATTGGAATTTTTTTTAAACTCAGAAAGTTTTCTTCTTGTTGGTAAATTTGGGGTATATGTGATAAAGGAGTTAACAGAGCAGGTGAATTGTAAAACTGTCCACAGCAAGCAGAAAGAAAGACAGAAATCCACATACAGTTAGAGAAGAATTGGCTTGAACCTCTGGATTTCACTTCATATTCTTGATCTGTAGTTAATTTTTGATTATAGCACAGCCTTGGCAGAAGAAGTCAACTTGCTAAGAGTGTTCGAAGAAAAAAAAAAATCTCAGGCATTTCCTGTTGGTTGGAAGCTGTTTGGCTTTCTGCATTAGTATTTAGTGTTATCATTGGCCAAGCACCTTTGCTGGGTAGAAAAATACTGGTGCAAATTTTACTGGCGAGGTGGGAGTAGAAGCCATAAAAATTCTCAATTTCCCTTTTAAAAACTTAACTCATTTGTCCAAGAGGAATGAATACAGAAGGACAAGAGATTTTAAACTTCCCGTACATCTGGGTATGGCAGTGTATTTTGACTCCAAGCACAATAAAACAACCTTACTTGCTGGTGGTATATGACATAATGACCCAAATATGTTTTTAAAAAATCATTTATTGCTGTACATAAACAGCGGAGTTAGCGCAAGGGATGATAAAATAACATGGGTAATTCTTCCTTTAGCTGGGAACCATTGGCGGCCCATTAGGATTCCAGATGTAGCTGTGTGTGCTTTCCCATTTGTTTTCCAATGTCTAGTGCTTATGCCCTGGGTACCTTGACGGTGGTTGTCAGGCATGTTGGCTTTTCAGCTTGAGGTCTTCCTTGGAGAAACACACTGATCAGGCTTGAGGCTATAAAGCACACTATTGTCTTGGGCGCAGTTTGTTGAGAATATGAGACCCAGGGCAGCCTCCTGCCAAAGGTCAAATACCAGCTTGACCCACGTTCCTCAAATCAACACTGGACCTCCCCAGACAAGAGACACGTCAACTCTTCCTGCAGAAAAAGTAGCTTTATATTTTTATCACTCTGTAATAACAAGGATTGTTAGAGTACACATTAGCTCAAGTGTATTTCAGTCTCTTGTGAAAAACACATAGAGCCAGAGCCTTATAGATAAAATACTACTGCTACTACTCTACTACTACTACTGCTACTAGTGCTACTACTAGTACTGCTACTACTACTAATAATAATAATAACAATAAAGTAAATAAAATTCATTGCAATGTGTTGGGCATTGGCAAAAGAAACACACTCCAATGTTTCCCGGTCCAAAAGACAATCTAGGAAGCAGTATTGGAGGACACAGTTGTAAAACTGTACTGAACAGATAGAATCATTGTATTTTAAGTGGAGAAAGAAAGTAGCTAAAAATAGAACCGTAGCTAATTTAGCTAGCGCCTGACTGCCAAAAATGCATGTCTGAAATCAGGTGGGTGTTTCTTTATGAGTCACTTAGCCAAATGTAAAATTTATAGCCCGGTCTTGTGCACACTCGAGCAAAGATTCAGAGCATCAGTTTATTACAGGGCTACTATTAAGGATGCCTAAAATTCCCCAGCTTTACACTCCTCACCCCAGGGGTCTAGCCTTAGCTGGTTATGATTGGGCTGGGCCCAAATGCTCCTATTAGGCAAGGATTTAAGCATTCAACAATACAGTTAGGCCCTTTCTGTGGCGCTGAATGTTCTTCCTCATGGGGAACTCAGCTCACCCCTCCTGTGTCCAACAACAGCAACTTCCCTTTGCTTCTGACCACTTTTCACCTGTGCCCTGGCTTAGCAAATCGAGGGAAATAATGCTTAAAGAAAACAAAATAAATAGCAGATGGTTGAATGTACTCTGGGATGAATAAATTATGGCCATGGAGGAGAAAGTGAGCCGGTGGATGCACACGGGTGTATTCGTCGATGACATACAGGATGCTCAGCATGCTGACCTCAACATGTACCAGGCTCACCACCATTAATCACTCCGCCTAATCCAAGCCAGAAATTTAATGAGCCCAAGGGATCTGTGGTCTCTTGGAGTGGGAGTGGGAACTGAGAAAGTGAGTAAGAGGCAAAATATGAAATGCAAAAGTAGCTCCAGATAAGATGGCAATGTCTTCTCAGTGCCCAGGAAACTCAAAATGATGTTGAATGAACTTTATCCTATGTTGAATCAGAAAGATGGATTATACTCAGTTGAAGAACTTCATCCTCCACAGTAGGTTCATTCTTTCCTTAAAAAAAAAAAAAAATTAAAGTAATTATCCCCCCCAAAATCATAGAAGTTGTCTAAATCGCTAAACAGAGCACAAGTACTCAGGCTTTTAGAAATCAAATGGCTTATCAAATCCACCACCAACATAACACTTATGGAACACCTGTAACACTAAGTTCCTTTTAGGCATCTAAGTTTAAATGTAATTTTATTAATAAAAATTTTTGTAATCTGAAAAATTTGTCATTCTCCCAATCTTCCTCCATCCATGGTACTTTTTTACCAGTCAAGCTATGTCTCTTACAGCTATATGTCTAGACTAAGGGAATTAAAATATATTCATATCCATCAATATCCTCTGAATACTTTCATCAAAAAAGAATATCAGCTGGACATGGGGCACATGCTTGTAATCCCTCTAGTACTTGGGAGGCTAAGACAAGAGGATCACAGGTTTTAGGCCAGCCTTAGCAAATTAGTGAGACCCTGTTTCAAAGTAAATAGTAAAAAGAACTGGGGATGTGGCTCAGAGGTAGAATGTTCCTGGGTTAAATCTCCAGTACCAAAAACAAAAACAAAATAAAGAAGGTGTTGGAAGGCAAAAATGAGATAAATGATAAAATTAATTTCTTATAGATTCACTAATTGATTTCATGAGGTGTTCAGTTTGTTGTAGGCCCTGGAGTTACGGATATCCAGTTGAGAATGGTGGATAGACTTTGTTTTGGTTATTATACATCCATTCTTTCCTCTTGCTACTTAATTGAATTTTTCTCAAGGAACTTTATACTTCAGTTTTCTTAGAAAATATTATATTAAGATGAAGACTTGGAGGTGGAAATAACTCAAATGTCTGTCAACAGATAAATGGATTTTTAAAAAAAATTTGATATATACGATGAATATTATTGAGCGTTAAAAAGGGAAGAAAATTCTGTCACATGCTATAGCATGGATGAACCTTGAGTACATTATGATAAGTGAAATAAGCCAGTCACAAAAAGAGAAATACTGTATAATTCCACTTAGATGAGGTATCTAAGATAGTAAACTTCATCTAAACAAGAAGTATAACGGTGATTGCCAGGGAATGAGGGTTGGGGAAATGGTGAGTTGTTCTTTAATCGGTATAGAGTTTGTTTTGCAAGATAAAAGAGTTCTGGAGATCCATTGCACAACAATGTGAATATACTTAACACTACTTACCTATTCTCTTAAAAACGGTTGAAATAGTGAACTTCATGTGACTTAAAAAAAAAAACCAAAACAATTTAAAAACAAGTTGGGAAACTTTGATTACACCCTCCTTTACTTATTTAGTGTTGATTAGAATGGTCCACTGGTATACACTGGGACCTGTGAACTGTTGAAGGTCTCCCAAAAGGCAGTGCATGCATAAATTTCTAAAATAAACTTTTTATTATGAAAAATTCCAAATATTCACTGGAAAGAATAGTATAATACAGCCCATATATCCACTGACAGTTATAATTTTGTAACTATTACACTAAATTATAATTATAGTAATAATTTTGTCAATCTTGTTTCATCTATTTCCCATCTTTTTCCTTTTTTTCTGAAATATTTTAAAACAATGAATAGAGTTATTTTAATTATGGTCTAAGCACCTATTTCAGGAACTTAGAATGTTTTGTTTAAATATATTGTCATACTGGGTATGATGGCACACATCTATAAGTACTTTGGAGGCCAAGACAGGAAGGTTACCGTTCAAGGCCAGCCTCAACAATGTAGTAAGACTCTCAGCAACTTAGCAAGACCCTGTTCCAAAACCAAAAAATCAAATAAACAAATAAATAAAGGAATGGGGGTGTAGCTTGGAGGTACAATGCCCAGTGCCATCAAATGAATAAATAAGTATCTTGTCACATAAAAATAGTATTTGTGATTTAGATGTCATATTTTCTGTAGTACTTTCATTTTTTAAAACATAAAATATAGCCGGGCATGGTAGCGCACACTTGTAATCCCAGTACTTGGGAGGCTGAGACAGGAGGATTACAGGTTTGACAACTTGTGAGGCCCTCTGTAACTTAGTGAGACCCTGTTTCAAAATAAAGAATAAAAAATAGGGCTGGGGGTAAAGCTTGGAGGTAGAATGCCCCTGGGTTCCACCCCCAGTATAAAAAAAAAAAAAAGAAAAAAATATATATACAGATAGTTGTATGGGAAAGTCAATGGGGAAATAACTCAAATGTCCATCAATAGATGATTTTAAAAAAACGTGGTGTACACATTGCAATGGAATGTTATTTAGCCTTAAAAAGGAAGAAAATCCTTTGCATGCTACCACAAGGGTGTTTTAGTTAGCTTTTTAGTCACTGTGACTACCTGACATGAACAAGAAGAGGAAAGTTTTATTTGGGTTCACAGTTTCAGAGGTTCAGTCCATGGTCAGCTGGCTGCAAGACAGAGGTATGGTGGAAGTAGAGCACAGCAGAGCAGAGCTGCTCAACTCATGGCAACTGGTGGAGAGAGAGAGAGAAAGTGGCCAGGGATAGATAGAGTTCTTGCCTCACCTCCATCCTTGCACCACCTTTGAACTTTGCTGTATTGCTAATGCATGATCTTTTCTTTGTGACATTCCATAGCCAAACCATAATAATAGATGAACCTTGAGAACATTATGCTAAGTGAAATAAGCCAATTACAGAAGAGAAATACTGTATGATTCCGTATATGTGAGGTATCTTAAGTAGTGAAAGTTTATAGAAACATAAAATAGAACTGTGATTACCGGGGGCTCAGAATGGGGGAAATGGAGAGTTGTTGTTTAAATGGCCTGCAATAATAGGAATAGGAATGTTGAATGGAATTGAGCAAAACCTTATGACTGAATTTGGTATGTTCAGAAAAAGCTAAAGAGAAGAAGACTGAAATGTTTAATTTTAGGAACTGGAAATTATGTAAGGATCACATTATTGTTTCTTCTGGATATAATGTAAGGTAAACTCTCTTTTAAAATGTGATTGTTTTACCACTATTGCTTGGAGAGGAAGAACCAGTCTAGGGTCATCTATCAATCAGCTGGGTGAACCTGAGTCCCTTCATCTTTCAGGGCCTTAACATTCTCATATACTATATAAAATAATGACTTTGGAATGGATAGTTGCTAAGTTTCTTTCTAATTCAAGAATCTAATGATTTGAGAGTAGGAACAAATATTTACTACAAAAAGATTCTGATATATTAAATTCATGGGTGAATTTACTCTAGTAAAGGCCCTAGCTTTGATATGGTTGCCACTGTTCACAGGATATTAAAGATGAGACATTGTTTCACATCTCTTCCAATATATGAGTGAAGAAATACCTATGTTAATTTGTTTTCCATTGCTGTGACAAAACACCAGAGAAAATAAACTTAAAAGGAGGGAGGGCTTATTTTAGCTCAGGGTTTCAGAGGTTTCAGTATATAGTTGGTTGACCCCATTGCCTTGAGCCTGTGGTGAGGCATTACATCATGGTGGGGAGTGTGTGATGGGATAAAGCTACTCACCTCATCAGGACCTGGAAGCAAAAAGAAAGACAGAAAGGGGCCAGAGTCTCAAAATCCTCTGCAAGGGCATACCCCCATGGACCTACCTTCCTCTCACTAGACCTCACCTTCTAAAGGTTCTACTGTCTCCCAGTAGTACTGAGGGTTAGGGACCAAGCCTTTAACACACGAGCATTTGGGGACATGTGATACAAAATAACCTGTAAATTTGTGTAGAATAGGTACTCTAAAGAACTTTATCAGGTCTTCTATTAAACTTTTATAGAAGTTGGTATGATAGCATTTTATATTCTGTACCCATTTTATATTCTAAATTTTGGAAGTCAAACATGAAAATAATGTTTAACAAAATAATTTGAATTCAGGAGTTAATTGGTTACTTTGAGCCAAGGATGATTTTTTTTAATGAAAAAAATGTTTGGAAAATATGCTTTGAAATGGTTGAGTGCAAGTGTGTAAACTGTGTGATTGTAATAAACACTATTCAGCTTTCAAGTGCAAATATTCTTCAGGATAGTCTGTGTGTTCCACCCATCTGATCTCATCTTGTTTCCTTGTCTCTATACAAAGTGTCATGGCCTTCCTTAATGAGCATACACAGAAAGGCTCTCGAGACCCATGACCAACCTCAGAAAATCCATGACCTTGACTTGTATTCAGCCTGACCAACTAATGGTTTCAGTGGTGATAGGAACACTTAACAATCAGTACAGTGTGATGATAGGAGGCACTTTGTCAAGTAGCCACCATGGGTGTCGTCTTTTTTCTCCCTTTCCACAGTAAGTGTGTCCTTTCAGAAGTTGAGCACCAGATCAAAAAGATGATCTTCTAAGCCAAAAAGCTAATTATTGACACTGATTATTTAGATTCTATTAGCTTTAATACCTAGAATTCTGTCAAGAACAGGAAAAGAAAATAATAGGGTGCATACTAATTTAGGAGACTAAATCAGAAAAAATAGAAAGTATACACATATGGGGCAAGACAATTCTAATGTGAATTCAGAAAACATTTGTTCTCAATATGGAACTCATGAAGATGTGGCAACCAAAAGATTACTCAAGAAATGAGTTCCTATGTGGAGAAATTTTCAGGAGTAGCTGATAGCTAGAGAGACATCAGGGACTCAAAAGAAGCATCTCAGTGAGGTAAGTGATTTTCAGGGAGGCAAGTTCTCCTTTCTGTGCAGGGAATCTATCTGTAATTATTGTTACAGCACCACTGGTGGAAACATGTCTGCAGAGAGAACAGAATAGAGTTTGATTGACCTTATGCTTTGACTCAGCAATTGAAGATGCATTATTTCAGGGTTCCAACTATGCCCGGCTTTCTTTATAAGTGTAAGCTAATAACATTTGCCAATTCAAAAAGACTCATGCAGTAACAACCACAGAATTTGTGTTTCTTGACAGGAAAACACAGACTGTGCAAAGTGGTAGAACCATTCCTCTGGCACCCACCTCGAACTGCAGACATTTAAGAATGTGAACTGGCTTCATGTGCCTTATCATTTTTCAAGATCTTAGTTATGAGACTGAAAAGCTAAACCTTCCTTTAAAATATTGCTTTTCATTGAGTTCCTCTCTAATCCTTAAGTAAACTGCACACTGTTGATCTAGTTCCGCAAGATAGTTTCTGAATGGAAACCCCAAAACATGTTTATTTATTTATTTACTTATTCATTCATTTATTATTTATTTTTGTGGTACTGGGGATTAAACCCAGGGGTGTTTAGCTACACTATCATTCCATTTTATATTTTATTTTCCAAACAGGGTTTGCCTAAGTTACCATGCACTAGCCTCAAAACTGTGATCTTTCTGTCTCAGCTTCTCAAGTACTGGGATTACAGGCATGGACCACTGCACCTGGCCATATTCTCCTATTTAAAAAAATATTGGACCCAAAGAAAGATAATAATGCATCAACATTTTTGAGAAATAAGAATGTAATTTTGTTGTGCTGGCAAGCACTAGTTAGAATAATTGGCAAGGACTAGTGAGAAATACTATTTAGCCTTAGGAAAGCTTCAAAACTGTATCCCATTGGAAAGGTAAATATGTCATGTTTTGTGTCTAGCAATAATAATTATAAGAAGAACATCCGAGACTTTTCCCTAGGCTTTAAATCACCTAAGTAATTTTCTTCAAAATATTAATTTTCTGATGTAATCTTTCTCATTGTAAACTGAGTTGGATGTGCTCAAGTGAATTAAAATACTTTAAAGATGTCACTATTGGAGAAATATACTCCAATAATTTAAATATTTGTTAGTGTTAAACATCTTTAAATGTTGTTGTTTATTCATGCATGGAAGCATCTATCTAGTAATGTAATGGAGATCAACTTAAATATTAACAGCCAAAAAAAAAAAAAAAAAAGACTAAGACTCTCAGTCTTTGTTTTCTTGAGAAATTTAATGTCTTTCATCATATATTTAGTTTTAAAAAATTATTTAAAGATAATGACCTGGGCATGGTGGCACATGCCTATGATCCCAGTATTTGAGATGCTGAGACAGGAGGATTGCTGGTTCAAGGCCAGCCTTAGCAACTTATCGAGTCTCTCAGCAACCTAGTGAGGCTCTCAGCAACCTAGTGAAACCCTGATTCAAAACAAAAAATAAAATAGGGCTGGGGGGTGTAGGTTGGAGGTAGAATGCCCCTGAGTTCAATCCCCAGTACCACACACAATAACAACAACGATGATGACTGGGATATCATTTAAAAAAAATCACTAGCCTATCATTGATTTATCCTTTGTTATCATAGGCAAGCTGAAGCAGAAATATAGTGCTTAAATAAGAGAGAGATGGTGCAAGTGATGGTGATAGAGGAATGAAAGACAAACATTCACAAATAATAAATGGAATTTGAAGTGACTTGAGAAATTTTTTTCATTCTGACTAGAGTTAAACACAGAAATCTCTTCCAGAACAATATTCTTTTGCTTTGTTTCTTCATCATAATTGCTCAAAAGAAATACCCATTTTTCAGTTGCTCTTCATAAAGAGGTTGGTATACAAGAAAAAAAAAAATTACAGCTATTTGGAAATTATAATATATCATCACTCCATTAAAATTTGAAAACAGTACTTTAAATTTAAAATATTAAAATATTTTCTCAGCATAAATACTAAAAGTTATTACTATAATGTAATTATGTATTGTATAATTATGTCTTGGAAGATTTAATCAATTGGTATTTGAAAAGGTTTATAGGTAAAGTTTTGAGAAGGTTACGTTTCTGGAATTTTTTATACAGTGGAATTTCTGATGCTACAGTAAATTAAAAAGTTGGATGATTTTCATGTGATATCTTATTTCACTAATACAGAACAACCTTGAACCACACTAGAGCAATAATTACTTAACCTAAATCAGAGACCGAGCCAGGCCAAACAGCTGTTTTCATTTTGTTAGGAGATCCATTTGATTTACTCTTTTAGTCAGCTTTCATTACTGTAGAAGACAAAACTTCACTTGAGTTTTTAACCCTGAATTCTCTGCCTGGTTTGCTGCCTGCTATAAAATTGCATGGTTGAGCTGCCACAGCCGCCGAGCACACTCCAGAGCTACTGTAGTACTGTGGGAGGCTCCGCTCCGGCTCGGAAAAGAGGAGCTTCCCACAAAGAGATAAAAATCTGGATCCTTCCCATTGACTTAAAAAAAGAAAGGAAGAAAAAAGAGAGCCAAAAATAGCAGCAAACTCATGCTCAGCATTCTGATTAGAAGAGCAGTCAGTGAGTGGGTGGGGATACCTGATTTGAGTTTCTATAGAAGCAGAGACAGTCATCTGACAGTTGTCCTCAGCTGTCACTGCCCAACCATCTCAGAAACTGGGGAAATTGATGTCAGAGACACAGAGATAGAAAACCAAGTTGAAATCAGTGACATTGGTAGCTAGATACAGATGTATCAGATATCAAGTTATTCCTTCTAAAGTTTGTCTTACATGCCAGATTGTGCCCTCATTTAAATTGTGAACCCCATCCCTCTAAAATAGGTGGATACACCGATGTTTTGTGACTTGTTATGTGGCTTTTGTAATTCCATAAATGTGTTGTCCCTGTTCCCCCTCACTGAAAATGAGGTGAAAATAATGTGACTTCGTGGAAAGGTATCTTAAACCATTTCCTAAGATTGCTGTCACCTCGGGGTGAAAATAAAAATCCTTGGAATTGTTGGCGCTGATTAAATTTGGCTTTCTCCTTCCTTAAGGCAGCCTGTGTGTACTCCTTAAATAGAACCTAGCCAGTCAACAGGTTTTCTGTGGCCACATAGATTAGCATCAGCGGAGTAAATACCCAAGAACAACTGTGGTCATGTGCTGCAGAGGACCACAGATCTTACAATGATTCACAACATTATGTTGCAGAGTGATGTAGCTGTGCCTAGTTAGTGCAGGTAGATTCCACGATGCGCTCACAAGGATGAAATCACATACCACATACCTACACAGCTCTCAGAACATCTCTCAGTCTGTGAATAACACATAAGTGTGCTAGAGAGGCATAACAAACTCATATATTTTTGCCAGATCATAGGCCAGCATTTCTTAACCACATCTCTTCCAGATATTTAGAGCCCCTGAAGAAGAGTTTCATGGTCAAATCAATTTTGTAAACAATTTCAGAGTGATCGTGTATTGTCACTCTGAAAAATACAGCAAAAGAGAAACATGTCCAACTTGGTTTAATTCAGTGTTTCCCAAACTTATTTGAGTTTGAGACACTTTTCCTCCCTTTACATGACATCACAATATATCACAAAACAGTTTTACTTTGGACTCTGGTTTGGGTTGGAGCATATACTACATAGATGGCCTAATTTCATTGTTTCTTCAAGTGCAAAAATACATGGAATTTAATGTTGGTGGGGACAAGGAGCTCCTCTTGGCACCTATTTTTTTTTAATAACAAAATAATTTGAAGGTCGTGCTTTTGCTAAGAAAGACACTTGGGAGATTACCAGCTTGGCTAAGGCTCTCCATAAATTTCTTTATTGAAGAATGATCATTTTTACAAAATGCAGGGAACTATAGTGGTGCCTCTTTTTATAGCCAACTCCTATTAATGTTGGAGAAGAGTCTTATAGAAAATAATCGAGAACTAATGATATATAGAAAAACAAATTATTTCCCCTGCTGCAACAGAGGCTTCACAGAGCTAAAGTTACAACTGTGTCTGGTATGTAGCAATCCACAAGAAGGAAAGCTAGCTCAAGATGACTTCTTCATTTAGGAAGCCTGGTCTTGGGGGAAGAAAGCTAGTATCCTCTGGTTGCTTTCCTGTTACCTAAAACATGCTGTCAGGGTAGCTCCTGACCCCAACAGGAATGTGTAAATCGATGCATGCCTTGTATAGGGGTTTTTTACCCTTTGCTACAGTTCTGGGATTTACTGCCCCATTTTATCCACACCAATTTTAGTTTGCATACTAGCGTCTTTTTTTTTTTTTTTTTTTTTTTTACCCCTCCCCTTTTCCTTTCTTATTTTTAAAGATGCATGAATAGGAGATGCTAAACTGGCATCTGCAGCAAGCAAGGAAGGCTACAGCTGAAATTTTTTCTATATCCAAAGTTCACTCCTTTCACAATAGATTTAATACAGTATGATAGATGATCGATAACAAGTTTGTCCTATAGGAGTGAGGAGGAAGTCCAAAGAGAAAGAGATTCTTTAATTTTAAGGAATGTGAGCCATTTTTTTTTAAGAATTTCATTTTAAATAATATAAATTGTTCACTTGGTATCAAAATGAACATTTCAGCCTTGCAGGTGGCTAAATCCAAACAGAATTTAATTTGCAACTATTATAATCATATTTACTGGGATTAGTGATACCTCCAATGGCAATCAGACCATTTTGGCCATCGTCATCATCGAAATCCACAGGTCAAGAGAATAATACTGATGCCTTTACATTGTGTAGTACTTTATACTTTCAAAAGTGCTTTAATTCACTGTTACCTTAAGGCATTCTAAAAAGGATCCTGGAATTAGATAAGGATGGAACTAATATTTCTATTTTAGAAATGAGTATAGTGAGATTTAGGGAAGCTTACTAGGAATTTTCTGATTTCCAGGTTCTTTTCTATTCTGTCCAATTCAGTATAGTTCTAACTCTGTCAGATTATAGATTTTCACTAAGTACTTTTTATAAATCCTCCTTTTAAGCCTTTAGAGAATAATAAAAAAAACTAGACATCTAAATGTTAATTTTTAATGGGTAACCTATCCAATGTAAATCTTTTCAGTTATTTGCAACAAATATTTGCTTGTAAGCTGAAATATTTAAATTTACAAATGCAAAGTGTTTACAGAACTCAGGGGTATTCTACCTCCATGCTACAATACCAGCCCTATTTTATTTTGAAACAGAGTCTTGCTAAGTTGCTGAGGACCTCCCTAACTTGCCAAGGCTGTTTTTGAACTTGTGATCCTCCTGTCTCAGCCTCCCAAGTACTGTGATTACAGGCATGTGCCACCACAGCCGGCTGCAAAGTGTTTTTGAAATATTATATATTCTCATGAAACAGTAAATAAGCTTTTCCCCCATTTCTGAAGCTTAGATACATGAGCATAAAATATTAGTTACAGAGTCACAGAGTAACAAGAAATTAAAAGTCATGTATTTAAAAGTTTAATCTGCTGCTTAGATGTTTGAATAACTTTGCTTTTCCTTCTTAGACCAAGCACAAATGAGCCAGAAAGGGGAGATGTTAATAAATATGTGTACTACTCATAATTAAAACAGTTGGTCTACTTTTAAAACATTATTTTCTTACTCTAACAATCCTTAAACTCTAGTAAGTATTTATCTTTATTCCATAAGTTAAATATTTTGAGAGACCCACTTGTTTTTTTTTTATAGAGGATGATGCAGACTTCATTTGGAGAAACCATGTTCTGAAAGTTGAATTTGGTTGTGCAACCTGATGATTTTGGTATATAAAGAAGACGTCAGTGACTCACTGTATTAGTAGGGTGTAGTCTTTTAAGTGAGTCCAGTTATGGGTTTCACGGAGCCATCAACACACTGCTCCCAGCCAATCCTACTTGGAACCAATGGTACTCCCTTGAGACAGTTGACAGGGATTAGCATGCGATTTTTATCCTGAGCATAAGAAATATAGGTTATATTCAGCATCAATACAAAACAGACGATTCAGTAATGATAGAAAGCATAGGAGAGAGTAATATCCCCTACAGAGGTCACATTTCCATTAGCAAAGCTAAGCATTGCAATGAAATGATGGATTAGTTCAGTCAGGCAAGATTTTGCTTACTCACTTTGCCCAAATTAGCACATTTTTTGTCCTCAGTGACCTGGATAATTACTTCATTTCACTGCTGTCCTCTGTTTATGGAGTCTTGGCCTTAGCCAGTAATTAGCATGGCCTGAATTGCAACCTGTCAGTCCAATTCAATTTAGCAAATCAATTTATGGAACACCTAGTATATATAAAGTTCTGTGCAGGATTGTGAAATTCAAAGGTGAAAAAAACCATGGTCTTTTGTTTCTTAGGAGCTCACAGATAAGCCAGCCAGGAGGAAGCAAATTCATACAACCACTGTAATCCAGGATGATACATGTGGGTTAGTGGTGGGGGCAGGGTGGGGTGGTGAGGAGATGGTTCTGTGAGAATGCACACAAGAGAAGCATATCAGAAGTTGAGGAAGGACTGGAAGTAAGTGAGAGCAGGGAGAAGAATATTGGAAGGGAGTTATAGACGGCAGCCTTCATTATTTACATTCGAGATCACAAATGCTGAGTAAGTAAGGAATCAAAGCTCTTGGACACAAAGGCAAAGATAGTTTTAGAAGAAAGTTAAATTGCTGATGAATCATAATGGAGAAAAGGGAATTCATTGATTCTAAATTTCTTTGCTATTGCTAAGGTAAGTTGGTGCTCTCTCCAACAGAGGGAGGAAGTATGAACTCTTGACCAAAGGTGCAAGGAAATTGAATCTTTTAAACACTGATTTTTTTTTTTAAAGGTTCTTCTTGAACTTCAGCAATGGAGCACCAATTTAAAACAAACACACCATTCTTATATCAGCAAATGGGTGCAATTGTGCCCTAAGGCTTTTTCTTTCATTTAAAAGTTCAGTCTGAAGTTTCCTGGCAGCACAAAGGAGCTCCTGCACAATAATGTGTGCCAGGGAAAAGTTTGACTTTTGGAACACTTTGAATGAAGATTGACAATGAGATCCTTTCCAGAAAACCAACTTCAGCAAAGATTGTTATAGAATGTCACTCCACTTTTTGCCAATGGAGAAAAACTGTCCTGGAGGTATGGTCAACCTGTTGGTAACCACAGTACAGTGGCAAAGTTTAAAGATTGGGATGGTAGCTTGGAAAAGGCAATAGATCCTCTAAGAAATTAAATTAAATTGATAATCATGCCTGCATCAAGGGTTCCCTTATGTTATCTTCAAACCTCCTTCACATTAATAATTATATGCTATCATTCTTACATTAAAAAGGAAATGTTGACTAACAATTCCAAATGTGTAGATGATGTAGAAGTGTTTTGTCTCAATCCATTTATTCTCTCACTACTTTAAAGACAAAAATGTTAGTATTTAGGATATTTGAGTGTAGTCAAAGGGAGTCTCCTGAGACCATAGAACCTAGTAAAGTCAAGTATCTCAGATTTCAGATTTCACCAACTCATAACTAAAGGAACATTTCAGGGAGATTAATCAGAAATGTGTGCAACAGGCTGAAGAGCTAGGAGAAACTCAAAATAAAAAGGTTAAACAACAACATGAATGGTGGAAATGTAGGGTTGAAGTGATATGATGAGACCTCAGACTAGGATGTCAGTAATAGAAATGAAAATGAAAAAACAAATATGAGAGAATTAAAGAGGAAGGATGGACATAATTAGGTAACAATTACATATGAACAGAATAAGGTATAGAGAGGAGTTGGAGTTCCGGCAGCCACAGAAATGGAAAAGAGAAGTTTAATAGTGAAGATAATTTGATGGAAAAAGAGGAGAAAAATAAAGTATATGTTTAGGACTAATTGGGACAAACTTTGCCAAGAAGTTGATGAGAAAGGGATCTTATACATTGATAATAAAAATAGAAGAGTAGAGCCGGGTGTGGTGCCGCACGCTTGTAATCCCAGCATTTGGGAGGCTGAGACCGGAGGATCCGGGTTTGCGGCCAGCCTCAGCTACTTAGTGAGGTCCTCCGCAACTTAGTGAGACTCGGTTTCAAAATAAAGAATAAAAAATAGGGCTGGGGGTATAGCTCGGAGGTAGAAGGCCCCTGAGTTCAATCCCCAGTACCGCAAAAAAAAAAAAAAAAAAAAAAATAGAAGAGTAAGTAACCAGTTTTTATATGGAATTGATCCTCAGAAGCCATTTTGTTTGACTTTCCTATTCCTCTTTTTCTCACTGTCGTTCTATTTCAATAGTGTTTGATTCAACTTGAATAGAGTGGGGTGTGTGTGTGTGTGTGTGTGTGTGTGTGTGTGTGTTACTGGGGATCAATCAAACCCAGGCCCTCACATTGCTAGGCAAGTGTTCTACCACTGAGCTATATATCCCTATCCCTCATAGTGTGATATTTTTATGAGGGACACTTAAAACCATGTTATGTTAGATTGTTTTTGTTTTTGATTTTTTGGTGCTGGAGATTGAACTCAGGGGCATTCTACCTCCGAGCTACACCCCCAGTCCTTTTTACTTTTTGCTTTGAAACAGGATTTCACAATGTTGCTGAGGATCTCATTAAGTTGCTGAGGTTGGCCTTGAACCTATGATCCTCCCATTTCAGCCTCCCAAGTACTGAGATTACAGGCATGAGCCACCACACCCAGCAGATTCTTAGTAATAGAAATATGAGAGTCTATTTTTTAATGTGATTGGTGTTGGCATAAAATATGTAAAATTATTACAAAGTAAGTTTTTATATAAATAGGCATGCTCTACATCCTACTTGTTATAATTATTAGCCCTTATTTAAAATGTGATATGCATTATACAAAAAATGCTAGTAATATATCAAATTTATTCTACCTCATGGATGGATTTCTAGAGTGCTTTCCACCTTTTTAAATAACTTTTCCGTTTTTTAGTAATAAAGACATGTGAAACCCTGTAGGAAAAAACATTCCCTATGAGACATCTAATTCTCAGAGGTTTATTTTAGAAATAATGCCCCCATATAAACACATCTTTGTTATGTAGCCTCACTCTGTCTCTTCAAGGTGCTCTAGTTCATTTACAATCTCATCTCCAAGGAGGCATTCCTCCAGCTCGCTTTGTGTTTCTGATACACTCTGCTGGGCTTCTTAGAATCCCTTGGGGATGTTCTCTTGGGGAAGGAAATCTCTTTTGTGTGTATATTTTCAGCCCATCCATGCTATTTCTGGACCTCCCTTGTTCTGTATCTAGGCATGGTAGTTATTGGGGAAAGTTAACCAAAAACACAAACGGTGTTACAAGCTCTTTTCCTGGAACTTAGTCTGGTACTAAACTCTCCTCCCTCCCCCTGCTTCTGGCCCCACCAATTTGCAAGTTGTCCCAGCCTAGCCCAAGCAGGGATTTAAAATCTGTTAGAGAGCTCAGCCTGTTGATTTACAGAGCTGAAGTCTGCACAGAGGAATCATCTGTAATGGGATTCTTTGCTCCCTGGAGAGACATTACATAGCAGAGCTGTAAATTACTGAAGAAATGGAGGAGGGGGAAGAGGAGAGAAAGGGAGTATGCTCTATAAAAGTGGAATATGCCATTGATCAGAGCAGTTGCCTTTTAACTTTTTATCTTCCACCGTAAAATTAAGTGGTCACCCTGAGAAAAAGAAGAGTGGATATTTAAGAAGTCAAGCATGCGGTATTCATTGTCCCATTTACTTGGTATAAGATGGTTGTATTTGCTTGGTCTACTGGTTGTCTCCTAGTAAATTCTTCACGCCCCCTCCCTACTCCCATGACTTTTTTTTTTTTTCTCAAGGTAGTAGGTTTTTTTCTACATCTATGTAACAGTGTTTTGGGGACCGATTTGCAGTCAGGAGTTACCACAATCAGCCCTTTGCCCTCTTCGTGTTATCCCTGAATCAAACTACAATACTGGCTTGAGCGGGGTAATGTACAAGGTGTAGTAATTTAAAGTTCTGAGAGAAAATGTCCTAAATACATTGCCAGTGCAGTGCGGCTAGCCAACAGAGAAATAGATGACCTCAGGAAACGTCTGGCTTAACAAATGTATATCTTTAAATTGGAAATCTAATTATTTGCCTTAGATTTGCACTGCTGGGAACCTAATGCAGGACCATGTTAAATAAACTTATTATTTCCGTTTTTCATTTAACCTGTGGGTTGTAGTATGACCAATCTGTTTTATATCCTCAATCAACAGATGATTGTATTTGGTAATAATTTATCAAGAATAAAAATCTGTTTTTGAAACTAATCACCTCATGTTAGGTCTGCCCTTTTTCAAAACCACCATCTGATATTCATTTTGTCCGCAAGACAAACATACTGATGAAAATTCATATACCACAGGGTACGGCCAGGGGAATGAAGCATTTCCACTCTTTGTATATATTTAGAACATTTTCTGTTTTCCCAACAGATGGACCAAATTTTGGTATTAAAGAAAAAAATCAATTTTACATAGTACATTGAACAAGTACATTGTGCATTTCTGATTACTTTGTAACAGAATGTCCAGTGGAATTTGGGGTCAAATCAAGTCATATCTAAACTCTGTGATTTGAAAAAAAATGACTTTTTCATATTTACTAGGTTTTTTTTTTCTTCAGATGATTGGATGAATATCTAAAGGGGAAATACTAAGTTTTATGTATTTTCCAAGTCTTTCAAAACTTTTTCAATTTAATGACTGTGTGTGTGTGTGTGTGTGTGTGTGTGTGTGTGTGTGTGTGTGTTACTGGGCATTGAACTCAGGGTGTTCTACCTCTGAGCTATACCCCTAGCCAGCCCTATTTTATTCTTTATTTTGAAACAAG
This sequence comes from Graphiurus murinus, assembly GCA_004027655.1. Lineage (NCBI taxonomy): Eukaryota > Metazoa > Chordata > Mammalia > Rodentia > Gliridae > Graphiurus > Graphiurus murinus. The sequence continues at coordinate 16,654 of PVLC010008277.1, read as the reverse complement.
GTCTCACTGAGTTGTAGAGGGCCTTACTAAGTTGCTGGTGTTCCCCTCAAATCTGTGATCCTTCTGTTTCACCCTCCCAATTACTGGGATTAGAGGCATGTGCCACATCATCCAGTTTAATTTAATGACTTTTGTTTATGTACTATTATCTTGAAATGTTTTTATTTCTTTCCTATAAATCCAGCAAACTTACTATATAATGTTTACTAAAGTGATATGTGGAGCATAATCCTCAATTTTTTTCTTCTATTATTTAGGGCAAATGACTGTGCTCTTATTTCTATAAACTGGCTTTGTTGACTTTTATCTACCCCAGTTTGGGCACTGGTTTCTTTTGAAAATTACCTGACATTTTCAAACCTACATCATTAAGAAAGAGTATACAGGCAGTGTAGGCCAAGGAGAGGAGGCTAGCTGTTCTCAAAGTGCTGGAGATGTAGCTCAGTGCAGGGTGCTTGCCTAGCATGTGCAAGACCCTGAGTTGGATCCCCAGAACTGGAAAAAAAAAAAGAGTTCATCTTTTAAGTGTATTTGGGTTTATGCTAAATACTTATATGTCTTTTTTTCTAGTATATTTAACTAACTAAATTATACTTCATCTCTCATGTTTTAGACTGATCTTGAATATCTTTTGTTAATGAGGGGAGTTGGGGCTATAGATTTGCCTTTTATAAGATAATCTCTAGCCTTTTCGCCTCTTACCCTATCTATAGCATATTATAGATGTGATGCTTCAGTCTTCTTCTTTTAAACTTGCTTGGCTCCCCAGTGTTTAAGGACAGTGAAAGCCTCCTTAGTCCTTTACCATCTGGTCTTACCTATCTTCCCAGCCTGAGTGCCCCCCTCTGGCCTCAATGGGTCCCCTCCTTCTTCACTTTCCCCTTATATCTCAAGTACCTTTCACAGTCTTCTGGAATTTATCATCTGCCTTTGTCTAGCTTTGCCAGTTGTCCCATTGACCTGGAATTACCTTCCTCGTTACTTTTTCTAGCATGTTCCCTCAAGTTCTGGAGTTTATGTTATCTTCTAAGAGGTCATTCTGATTCCTAGGCTTTACTCATAGATACCACTACCAGCTCCTTTGTTATAGATGCTTTGCATTTCACTTACAGAATATTCGGCAGACAGATGACCAACAATTATACAAACTCTTTCAATGGTAGCGAGTTGTATGAAGGAAATGAGTTGAGTGCAGTGAGAAAGAAAAGTAGGAATAGAGAATTACTTGTCCATGTAAGCCTCTGAAAAGATGACTTTTAACTTGGCATTGAAAATATAAGAAAGAGCTATTTCAAGCATGGAGGGGAAAGTTTTTAGGCAGAGAGGCACATATGAAGTCCCAAGATGAAGGAGAGATGGGTGTACTTGAACAACTGAGAAAAAGCCACTTGGCTAAAGTATAGAAATCAAGAGAACATGGTGTGAGAGTAGGGAGGAGAGCTTCACAGGGTGAGGTTATGTAGGCATTGACCATTGAAGACCCATAAGCAAAGACATGTCATGATTATGCCACTGCTGGAAGACAATTTCTCTTGCTGCTGTGGGGAGAATAGACTGGAGGAAACTTTAGGAATACTATTGAAGAGGACTGGGCAAAAACTCACTTTTTTTTTTTTGTACTGGGGATTGAACCCAGAGACATTCTACCTCCAAGCTACACCCCCAGTCTGATTTTATTTCTTATTTGGAAACAAGGTCTCACTAGGTTGCTGTAGCTGGCTTTGAACCTGCAATCCTCCTGTCAAAACTCACTTTTAAATAGTAGATCCTGGGATAAACCTGCTGCTGTCTTCAGAGCATTTTCTGATTATTGTATCTCTTAAACAGTTCTTTTGAAACCTGAATGAGAAAATATTTGGCAATATTATTATTGTTGTTACAAAGGTGATATCATTGGCTAGAGAAGTCAGTGTTGAGATTATGCTGGTAGTGTAGACCAAAGAAAGGACTACGGATTTTCTTGAAGTGCAAAAAGGGAAGGTAGCCACTCAGAATGCATGGAGATAACATGATCCAAATTAAATTTTAAAAAGGTATATACAGCCAGGAATGGTGGAGTATGCCTGTAAACCCAGTACTGGGAAGCTGCGACAGGAGGATTGCAGGTTAGAGGCCTTAGGGAAACCCTCTTTCAAAATAAAAAAAATGAATAAAAAGGGTTGGAGTATAGCACAAAGGTAGAATGCCCCCTGGGTTCAATCCCCAGTACAAAAAAAATAAATAATCCAAAAAAAGCAGGTATATGAAAATGGATTTGAAACTTTCAAGAGAAGACAAGCAATCAGAAAGGGGGCTATTGTCATAGGTGAAAAATGACATTACATAGGTAATGAAATGGAGTCGTAAGGAGCAGAAAGATTTGAAACAGATTTCAAATGGGATTGGAGGTGAGGAATATGAAGAGAGAGATGTCATTAGTTTTTTTTTTTTTTTTCCTACTAGCCTTATTGAGGTATAATATGCGGTATAACTGAAAACTAAGCACTTTATTTATTTGTGGGGTAAAACAAGATATTTTGATGTATGTTCTGGTTGTGAAGTGATTAACATAACTGGGATAATTAACATATTAATTCTCTCATGGTTCTGGTTTCTTGAATGAGCAAGTGAGTGGATAGTTTTATTTAGTAACAGAGAGGATAATGCTAAGGGAAAGATCAGTAGTTCAGTTTTGGAGATATTAAATTTAAGACGTTAGTGCCTAAATGGAGATTTTTAGGTAGGCAACTAAATAGATTGATCTAAAAAATACACATGCAAATATATATTTGTAGATAAAGAAAAGATCATACCATAGATATTACTCTGTGATTTCTTCATTTTCATTAAAATCGTGATGGGCATACTTCCATATTTATAATAAAGATTTATTTGATTTTTAAAAAGTTGCAGCCGGGCGTGGTGGCGCACGCTTGTAATCCCAGCATTTGGGAGGCTGAGACCGGAGGATCCGGGTTCGCGGCCAGCCTCAGCTACCTAGTGAGGCACTCCGCAACTTAGTGAGACTCGGTATCAAAATAAAGAATAAAAAATAGGGCTGGGGGTATAGCTCGGAGGTAGAATGCCCCCGAGTTCAATCCCCAGTACTGCAAAAAAAAAAAAAAAAAGTTGCATAATTGTGTAACTACCATAATTTAGTCAGCAACTTCATTTTATGGGCATTATTATGTATATAATCACACAGTTTTACAAATATTTATGTAAGATTGATCTCAAAAAAGTAGAATTTCAGGATTAGAAGGTGTGCACATTTCAAGTCGAACCTGCTACTTTGAAAGAGACTATACCATTAATCATGTATTGGAACACTGATATCCCTAGCAATGAATTCCATCAACTTATTTTGTTTCCAATCTGAAAGATGAAGAGGTTGTCTCCATGTTATTTTACTTCATCTCCCATGATTCATGATGTGTTGAACATATTTTTGTTTCTTAGCCCTTCCATTTTTTATATGAAAATAAGATATAAAATGATTCCAGGAAAGAAAGCAAAAACACAACTCAGATACTTAAGAGAAAGAAAATAGGAAATAAGAGCAGAAAGGAAGAAAGGCAATAGGATAGAATGAAAGCAGTAAATGGAGACCTAGTTATTATTTATGTGTGAGGTTTTTTGTGTGTGTGAGAATTGTAAGCATTTTACAAAAATCACTAATTATCCCTGTTCATGAATGTTGTACATTAGCAAAATATTGGAAGGGATTTTTGGAAGGTGCTTTAGAAATAAATGCCCTGATGTCTATTTTTATGGCTTATATATTAAGAGACTTTTGAAAACAAATTTGCAAATGCTCACTGAAGAAACATTGCTGAACTAGGGATAGCCTGATGAAGCACTTTGCTCTCGGAGGGAGCATCTCATGTGCTTCCCAGAGCAGCTACACTTGGCAGTCTGCTATCACAGTCATAGCAAACCTAGGAAGAGGTCACCCACAGCCCTGTGTATCCTGTTCTATTAATAAAGGAAATGTAGACTAGGACACTGGGGATTAGACACAACTAATTTTCTAAAATGCCATTGAGTTGATCTTTATCTGTAAAGCTAACACAGACATATGAATAGTTAAAACGAGCTCCTGCCTCTCAGATTTCAGTGGGATAAAGCCTGGTGTTTCATTTCACACCCACTGAACAGCAGCTCTCGGTGGCAAGGAGTCTTTAAAAGTCATCTTTGTTGAAGCTATGGTTTTCAATACTACCCCAGTGATTAGGGTTCTTGGGGCATATATTTTTTTAATTGAAATGAAATTTAACTTCCTTTTAGCTAGACTCTGAGCTCCACACCTCACTGCTATTTCCCCAAGAAGTCTGATACTGCTCTCAGGGTTCTAAGTTCACGGTGGTTGGACCAAGTTGGCATGTCCCCAGAGCACGGTGGTGATCTCTGGAGACTACTCGTGATCAAATCAGTTTTGTCATTCCGACAGTGGGAATGACAAGTTAAACATAGCCCAGCACCGTGGAGTCTTTGCGGTGACCCTTCTAACTTCAAGAGTAGTTGTTTTACACTGAATGTCCTAAGTGGTTGGTCTATTATGAAAACTGAGTCCTTTAAGACAAATAACTATTCCTAGAGTTGGGAAATTTGGCTACCACACACATGCAGACATTGTTCTAAAAACATTAATATATGTATTGAATGATGGAATCGTGAAATAACAAAATCAGAATTTGACTCAAACTTATCAAAACTCCAGAAAATATCACATTAATTTCTGCTGATGATTTGAAACTGAGGTTAATTTTTCTGTGAAAATTGAGTTATTTACTATTTTCTGCATGCACAGTTTGTACTATTTGTAGGCATATTGCTACCCAGACATAATTTTTTTTTTTTTTTTTTTTTTTTTTTGCGGTACTGGCGATTGAACTCAGGGGCATTCTACCTCCGAGCTATACCCCCAGTCCTATTTTTTACTTTTTATTTTGAAACCGGGTCTCACTAAGTTGTGGAGTGCCTCACTAGATAGCTGAGGCTGGCCGCGAACCCGGATCCTCTGGTCTCAGCCTCCCGAATGCTGGGATTACAAGCGTGCGCCACCACGCCTGGCTCCCAGACATAATTTAGCTTCCTAATTTCCTAACCATTTTATGGGTTCTAGGGGCAAGAAGTTATGGAATTGATATTTTTCTTATATTTCAAGTTTCATGAAATATGTGAATAATATGTGTGAAAAGGACACATATGATGTGTGAAGATAACATCAAATAGAAATTTGGTAGCACTGGCTTTTAAACTTTATTCCTAAATATTACAACTATTCTCACTGTATAGCCTATACATACTGCCTTCTAACTTCAGTGATCATATACAATAACAGACCTTATATTTAATATCTTTAGTTTCACTCTTCATGTGTGGTACCAAAACCCTGACAAGAACTAATTTGTCATTTTACCGCAGCATGGATTTGAATTGCTTATAATAAATGGGAGCAAATCAAGAACTTCTCAAAGCAACTTGGATTTTTCCAAGTTGTAACTCATGTGAAAAGTAAACAACAACAACAAAAACTTAGACATGACAATTCAAAAGCTTGTGAAAATGATATTCCCCCCATTTATTTCATCATGGTTTGGGTATATGAAGTGATTCTACCACATGCTTCACAGGGAAATAAAGACATGATTTATAAATTTTTGTTAGGAAAGCTAGTTCATATAAAAGTTGCTCATCGGGTTAGGAAATTTGAGCAAAAAAATTTAAAAGACCATTGACTTTTTATATGAGAATATATTCATCATTTTTGATAATAAATAATTTCCTGTCAAGTATTTACAACAGTGCCTAGCGCATACATGCTATAAAAGTATTAGCTGTGATCATGGTGGTGATATTGGTGATGATGATGGTGATGATGATGATGATGATGGTGATGATGATGATGATGGTGATGGTGATTGAACTGTGATTGGAAAACTAAGAGCCCAATGGACATTTTCATACACAAAAAGTCAAGGACCTGCTATATTGTTTTCCTGTTGATAACAAATATATAAAAGTAGAATGTTTAATGTGGCTTTATCAAATTATTCCCATCACTGCTTATTGCTATAGGAGTTCTTCTCATATCCCCCAAATAAATAACTCAGTTTTTATTATCTCAGAGTATACACACAAGAATATTGATGATGCTGAGAGCTTTAATATGGACACAGAACCCATAAAAATTTAGAATTTATGTGTGTGCCAAAAAGGACTTTAAACATTTGAAAACATTTTAAGTGTGTATATCTTCCATTAGTTCTGTCTAGAAACCCCCCACCCCCATCATTCTCTGGCCTGAAACCTGAATCTAGGTCCTGCTTCTCCCTGAAGCCTCCCTCAGAGTCCTGCTCTTCTCTTTTCCTGACTCCTACCAGTTACAGGACTGGAATGGAGTAATTTGTACTTGTTCCTCAGTATTAGACTACGTGCCTCTTGAGGAAGACAGTGGCTCCTCAGTAAACATATGAATGAGCTGCCAATCATTTCATATATGACAATAGCAGGTAAGAGCCCTAAACTTTCAAGCAAAGCAGATATCAGGAAGCAGCCATATTAGAAAGAATATTAGGATCTTCACACATACAAAGATTTTAAGCTATGAACTGATAGCACACAAATGCAATGGAGGAAAGTTGTTTTATCAAATGTTTATTGAGTGCCTCCTGTGTTTTGAGCAGTAGTGTATTTGATCTCACATGTATTATTTTATTAAATCATCCAACAATCCTATCATATATGGACTTGTGTTTTCCCAATTTTCAGATAAGGAAATTGAGGCTAAAGAGAGGCAGTAGGTCCAAAGTCACATATAATGAATGACAGAGTGTAACTGGAACCAGATGTCTTAACCCTTGAGTTTTTTTCTCCTCTATTCACACAGATTTCCAATGCTTATGCCACCTAAACTAGAAAATTGTTTAAGCTTTTGAGGCATTTTCATGCTTCTGTCAAAATTCCTTAACTTATTAAAGCCTACAAAGCTGTATGTCCTGAGTCCTGTCTCTCTTCATTATCTACAGAGTAGGTCTATCATTTATTTTGCTTGCACAACACCTGAACTACTTGGACCACTAGATAATGTCAAGATATTAATCCATATTGAACATTGTATGGCTAGGATGTTGCTTTCAATTTTAAAAAAAAGCGTTGCATGGAAGGCAATGAATGAGTCAGAGGATTTTCATTATATTTAGACACTGCATGCTAATTCCGAGATGTCACCTATGATGGCAAGACAAATTTTAGGTACAGACGGAAACAGCCTTTTTTTCTTTTTTCTCTTTTCTCTTCTCCTGATTTTCCCGGATTCATATTTTTTTTTTCTTATAAAACCAAGCCATCTAAGTTCTGTATTCCTTAGTTCCAGGGAAATAGATTAAGCATCTTGTTGAGGATGAAGTAAGATTAACCCAGAATGTCCAGCTTTCCATTCTGTGTAGGGCAATGAGACATGATGGGAAAAGTAAAGTGGGTTAGGAAAGAGCTAAGAGAGGGATTTATGTTTGCTGTACTGGGCTCTTGTCTTTACCTGGGACCCTGGATTCTTCTCAAATGTTTTATCTTCATGTACTTCCTTCTATAATGTATATTACTCTCCCAGACTAAGACTGTCTTTCCATTTCCAATTGTTGTTTTTTGCAGGAATTTCTTTAATCATGCAAAACAGAGGCCATATTAGAAGCAGTGAAATATACTTGCAGTCTTTTGATATAAAATCTTTTTGTTGCAAACAATCCTTTATCTAACTTTACCATAAGATAATTGAGACATAAAACTTAAGGGAAAAAAACTCTAAAAAGGATGAAAATGCTTTAGGCCTGGGGTTTGATCCCCAGCACCAAAAAAAAAAAAAAAACCAACAAAAAAGCGTAAAGTCCTTTCTTTTCCTCACTAATATCATCTCCTAATTGGTGAAAAGCACTGTACCTCTTTGTAAAACAATCTCTGCATGGCACCAGGTGTCTAAAGTTATGGAGTACTAGCCAGGCTTGGTGGCATACACCTGTAATCCCAGTACTTGAGAGGTTGAGACAGGAGGATCTCAGATTCACAGCCAGCCTCAGCAATTTCAGGAACTTAGCAAGACTCTGTTTCAAAATTAATATATATATATATATATATATATATATATATATATATATATATATATATATATATATATATATTGAGGCTGGGGGTGTAGCTTGGAGGTACAATGCCCCTGGGTTTAATCCTTAGTCTCCCCCCCCCACACACACACACAGACATAGTTATAGAGTGCTGCTCTAGCAGGTGGATTGGTGGTTTTGGTGGATCTTCTTAAGATGTAGTTTAAAAATCAATGCTGGAGAAGGTACCTCTACATTGATATGTTTCCAATTGCTGTTAGGAGACTGAACTTTAGAGTTCCACATCCTTATTTCATTGTCTGTAACTCCCCCTTTGTCAGATTCTTTATGAACAAAGCAGTGTCAAGATTATATTTAACCTTTAAAATTGTTCACACAAACTTGGCTAAAGATAGTTGAGGCAAATGCTCACAATTCTTTTCAGTAAAACAGCAGAATGAATTCTCTTTGTGGAGCAAAGAATATATCCAGTGAAATTTGGAGCACCGAGCAACCTGCCAAGTTGGTTGGAGAGTCTCTTCCAATCATTAGTTTTACGTGTCTGAAAAGCTGTACAGCCCTTTTGGCCTGATAGTTTGCTTAAGGGTGGAGAGTGAGAAATGATGTCAAGGATTTGATTAGCAATTATGTAGACAAATTATTTCCAGTAATCAGAAGTAAATGCAAAATCCTTGAGATCATGGAAGTTCGAAATGGAATTTGGTCTATTTTAAAAATATGATTTTGTTGAAAGGATGAATTAATATATAAATGAATAAACTATTGATAATTTCTTCCATTAAAGTATGCCAGTAAAATCAAGATAGATGAACAAACTTTTTTTTGTTTCCTCACGTCAGAGAAGTAGATTTCTGGGGGCAAGTTATACTGAAAGATCTGGCCTTTAAATGCCAAAGTAATCTCAGGCCACCAGATGTAACTGTTAGCCAAGGCTTTTGCATGATTAGTTTCTGAAAGCACATACTCTGGCCAAGCTCACGTAAGGCCAATTCTTGGAATAACAATCTGTCATCTCATAAGAGAATCATTCCACAACAATTAGCTCACACTGTCAATTTGGCAACTCACCTCATTAGTTTTTCAGTATGTTGTTATTTGTACCTCCATTGTTGTTTATCTTTCCTTTATCCTTCTAATCTCTAAATCACTCTCTAGTGTCTTCATGTTGGTAAGTGGTAAAGTGACCTTCGTTGCCATTGCAGGAAAAACATATTTAAAAGGTCGATTGGGTCCAAGATATGCTGTTTCTTGACTTTGGGGGAGTGCAAAGATTCCACTTTGGGCAGGGTGAATGGTAGCCCTAGGAAATATTGGTGGAAGAAATAGGAAATTAACAAGTATTTAGAATTTCTTTTGGTGAATAATACTATATTCACTGTATTTCTGTGCTTCTGAGTCTCCATCGCTTGTCAGATCTGACATTGATTTCATATAAAATTTTTTTTTAAGGAAACCACCATAAAATGTGTGTACTCTTTGTAAGACAATCCCAATTTTAGAAACATTTAAATGTCTGGGAACATAAGGAAATTAAGATGTTTGAGGTGCTAGGATAGAATTTTAGGAAATTAACTGCTGATAAACTTGGGAAAAATAAAATTTTATAGCCCCAATTTTCTCCTGACAGTGCAACAAACATGCAAATGGCTATTCTAGAGGATCTCCTGTTATAAATCTCCATTTTGCATAATTTTGGCCAACCTTTGCCCAGGGTCCTTGTTTTAGCAAGTTGGTTAATAAACATATGACTATGCTGATATATATGTATGTAATATTTTAAGACTTTAAGATTTTCTTATCATATGAGATAAGAAAAGGAAAATAGGGCTGTTGTACTTTAAAATAAAATGATAAAACTATTATATAATATTTTATTGAATATTGGAAAATACTATATTGGAAACTACTATAAACAGTTCAGATAAAGGGGCCAAGAACTGTTCTTTATCATTAATAAGACGAGAGTGGGAAAAGCCCTCACTTCATAAGTGTGGCAATGTATTTATATACTTACATTTAAACATAAATATGTTTGAACAATTTACAATTTACTTTGCATAATGGTGTTTATTTCTTATTAAAAACTTTGGAATAGTTGTTGGACTAGGGCCATTAACACTAAATTTACCATTACCTAGGAAATTCTTTTTTAGAGAGCTATATTGTTATTTATTTTTAGAGAGCTATGTAGTTATTTACTTTTTCCCAACAAGTGGAAATAGGCTTTATTTAATTAATTAATTTATTTATTTTGGTACTGGGCACTGAACCCAGGGGCATTCTACCTCTGAGTTACACCCCCAGGCCTGTTTATTTTTAATTTTGAAACAGGGTCTCACTAAGTTGTTGAGGCTAGCCTTGCAATCCTCCTGTCTCAGCCTCCCAAGTACTGCGATTACTTGCATGTGCTACTGTACTCAGCTGTGGGCTTTATTTTGGAGGAAGAAAAAAGATTAAAGAAAAAAAAAAAACCTTCTGGAGATATGAGGGCCACGTACTTTGTTTTATATTCGTAGACAAGTTACATGCTGTAACTTCTGTTAAGTTCTGCGTTTCATGCTGTAGTGCTTTTCATTCTGTGTGTAATGTGCTTTAATCCTGCATGCACTGATTTTGTATGTATAGCTTTGAAAAATCTTAACTTTGAATCACATCACATGTGTGTGTATGTATACACATGAAAGGTATACAATATATTGATTCATAAGGGAATGTAAATTGTAAGATATACATAAAACAAATCTAACCCAGAAGTGCAGTATTTTAAAACTAAAACGTATGATAACTGGGTAAGTGAACTCAATTCTTAACAGATGCTGTGTTATGTTTTATAGTTTGTAACAAACCTCTTTTTAAACTTTTGTGTATCATTACAGTATGCAATTATGGCTATTTAATAAGTGTAATATGCGAATGTTGACATAATTTTTAGGGAATAAATAAGGGAAGCCAAAGAAAATACCACATTGGCTACGAATGGGAACATAGAACTCAAAACAAAAGAAAGTTAAATCTGAATGTCGCCTTTGCTTCCTGCAAAGTGCACAAGTGAATCTTGAAGACTGGCCTCTTGGACTTGTACCATCTTCAGGATTCTTTCTATCACTGTGTGTGTGTGTGTGTGTGTGTGTGTGTGCATGTGTGCTTGAGCAGTTGTGGTACAGATGTATGGAAGGTGGCTGTCCACTGAGATGAGTAATTTGGAAGGTAACCATCTGCAGAGCAGTATCCTTGGGGGATCTGGCATTTCCTGGTAAGAACAGATCATCAGGAGCCAGCCCTGCTTCCCATTGAATAGCCGGTCAAGACCAGAGCAGGATCTGAAGGAATAGGCATGGGTCTAATGAAACCCCTGGCTTTGTTCCTGGCTCTGCCTGGTACCGTTTCTCCATAGCAGATGCCTCTGAGTGAGCTGGACTCCAAAGCGTGGGGTGGGGGCGGGAGGCTGCAAGAGGTGCAGCAGAACCCAGAGGCACTGCAGCTGGCCCTTATCCTGGAGGTGCCCTCAGCTGCCCAACAACTGCTCACACCAGATGCAGGAGGGGTCAGAGAAAAGCCAAAACAATTCTGGATTTTGTTTTGCTCAGAGGTGTTTACCCACTCATTAGCTGTTTGGTGGCACAGAAAATGTCCAATCCATCCATCTTCCTGTCTGGTGGCTTTTTCAGTTACCCCATGAATTACATATTTTCCCTGACTTAACACAGAACCTTGGCCCAGGTGCTCTCAAATGCAACACTAACATGAAAGGCATGTGTTGACTCTGAAGCCAGTTTTAGGTTAGCAGATAAAACATTCTTGACATCTTTAATACCCTTTATAGGGCCTTTTATAAATAATGATTGTCAGTCGATAGTTTTATTCCCCTCCCACCCCTCAGCACTGAAATTTTATTTCAAAATAGAATTTGGTGGACAGGTGCAGGTTGTGTTTGGAAAACAAAAACTACCTGTTTAGTTGCTTTACCATCAAATGCCTCTTTCATTATTTTGCTAGTTTGAAAATGTTGTCTTAATGCCCCACAGAATGTGTGGCAGCAATGAACTAAATAGAGTCAAAGAAAACATTGATCGTAAAGAGTCATTTGTACTATTATGCTTGGAGCAGGAAAGATCATTACAGCTTAAATAAGGCAGATTCTCTTAAATTGGCCTTGGTGGGAGTGGTACTGAAAGGGAAAAAATATGGCTAACGTGTAAGGCAGTGAAGAGAATTTGGAATATTTTGGAGAAGGCCATTTTATTAAAGAATAACATACATTAGAGCCAGGCGTGGTGGCACACGCCTGTAATCCCAGTACTTGGGAGGCTGAGACAGGAGAATCACAGGTTCGAAGCCAGCCTCAGCTACTTAGCAAGGCCCTCTGCAACTTAGCGAGACCTTGTTTCCAAATAAGAAATAAAATTGGGCTGGGGTTATAGCTCAGAGGTAGAATGCCCCTGAGTTCAATCCCCAATGCCACACACACACACAAAAGAATAACATACATTAAGAAAGTGCATATCCTAAGTGTACAGCGTGATGAATTTTTACCAGTTGTTCATGCTCACATGACTTGTGCTATGAGTGAGAGACAATATCAGTACTAAATTCACATGAGCTACAGAGAGGATGTTATGGAGCCATGGCTGAGCACTAAGGCCCCAGAGCAGGGCTGCCTGTGTTGAAATCCCCATTATCCCAGGAAGAATTTTTTTTTTTTTTTTTTAGAAAATACGCCATGCCTTGTGCTCCGTTTATGGTGTTTTTTGCTTGGTATTTGCACTGCACAGCTATTTCTGTCTGTTAGATATCTGTGACTGTGCCCTAGCTGAGGAACAGGTACCATGTCATAGTCATTTTTAATCCCTTTCAGTTCTTTATGCTATGCCTTGAATATGATAAATATCAATAATTATTTGGTTAAGAAATAATGAAATCCATACTCTTTTATGTCATTTACTATTTCTACTACATCTACTTTCCAAAGAACCAGAAACAATTTACAGGAAAAGCTAAAAAATATGGCATGTACATGTTTTGAGTCCCATTGAGATAAGACTTCAACATTTAGGAATGGCTTGGAGTTTAATGCAAAGTTGAAAATATGTTGAGTTAAGTGATTTCCATTTTCTTAAAGAGAAAATAAATACATGTCTTGACATCATTTGTTTCTGTGTCTGCCTTCCCTCTTGTGGGGCTGCTCTTTGTGGGTACATCTAGTGCCAATCACGGGGCTTGGCATCCACGCCCTTGGATGAAGGGTGCATGAAGCAAAAGGAAGGAAATGAAGTTACCGAGGAACAAAGGGGAGAAAAGGAGAGGAGGTAGGAAAACAAGGAAGAAAGAATACGTTCATGGAAACTATGAAAAGTTAACATTTTGGAGTGATGGATATGTTCACTGTGGCGAGGCAGCAGAATGTAGAATGCAGTGGTTTCAGAACCGGAGTGGCTGGTTGGGTCTAAATCTGGACTCCAAGTGCTGGGTGCCTGTGTCACTATCCCTGTGATCTGCATTATGATGTGAGACTAGAAAGCACCAACAGAGGTATAAAAATAAATAATAAATCCAGACTCCTGATGTGTGCCCTTGAGCAAGTTACTTAACTTCTCTGGGCACCAATTTCTTCATTTATAACATGGGTTAGGTTAATATTACTGCCTCTTAAGGATCACATGGACAATGCTTTTAAAGGCCCTGACATTTAATAAGTGCTTGACCAAATGCTAGTCACTCTCTCTTTCAACACACTTTTTTTCTTTTTTCTTTTTTTATCAGAGTCTACAATGTATCAGGCACCATTCTGTATGCTGAAGCCAAAGAAATTAGGACAACAAATCACTTCATCCTTTCATCTTGCCTTATTGTTTCATATCACTTGCCACTCACTGATTTTATTTGACTTTTTAAAAAAATCTATTATCTGTGTCTATCATACAGAGATATTTCCCTGCCTTAAAAATCCTTTATGTTTGCTTATTCAACCCTCTCCCAAACCCCAACCCCTGACAACTACTTATTATTTATTTTACTGTCTCCATAGTTTGCCTTTTCCAGAATGTTATATGATTGGAATCATGTATAAGCCTCATATGTAGCCTTTTCAGATTGGCTTTTTCCACTTAATAAGATCAATTGAAGGTTCTTCATGTCTTTTCATGGTTTGATAGCTCATTTCTTTTTAACATTGTACTTCATTGTCTGGATGATGTACTACTGTTTATCCATTCACCTATTGAAGGACATTTCAAATGGTTCTAAGTTTTAGTCATTATGAATAAAGCTGCTCTCAATACCATGTGTAGGTTTTAGTGTTTTCAGCCCCCTTGTATTTTTAAGTATTTTGAGTAAATACCAAAGAGAGAGATTGCTGTGTCATATGGTAAGAGTGTGTTTAGTTTTGTAAAAAAAACACCAAATTGTCTTTCAAAATGGCTGTACCATTTTGCATCCCTACCAGTGATGAATGAAAGCAGGAATTACCCCTACATTCTTGCAGACATTTGGTATTTTCTGTGTTCTGGATTTTTGGCCATTCTAACAGGTATGTAGTGGAATCTCATTGTTTCTTTAATCTGCATTTCCCTGATGACATGGACTGTGAAGAATCTTTTCATATGCTTATTACCATCTGTATATCTTCTTTGGTGAGGTGTCTCTTAAGATCTTTGGTTCATTTTTAATTAGGCTGTTAATTTTCTTATTGTTGAGTTATAATAGTTCTTTGTATATTTTGGATAACAGTTTTTTTTTTTTAAATCGTATGTGAATAGGCTCTTCTTTGTCACTCATTTACACTAAATGCTACCTCTAGACAAATTCTCTGTAATGAAGTACACTTACCCAGACTTACAGTTGCCTAGATGTTTATGGAGCAAGGCACTAGCCCCTTTATGTCTAATGGCAAATTTTTCCAAGTGGATTATTTATTCCAGAGTCAGCTTGTCATAATGCTTATACCTAATATTATATTTCTCTACTCATATTCTGATTTTTTCTAACTTCTTGCTTACCTGCAGTATTTTCCATGTTACTTTAAGTTTGAGAGACCTATCTCACACACACACACACACACACACACACACACACACACACACACACACACCAAGAGTCCTGGGATCATAACCGTAAGAAAAATCATGTTTTTACCCCTCCAACTTGGAAATGTACAATATTGCTTTGTTTGTTTGTTTGTTTTTTGTTTTTCTGTGTACTGGGGATTGAACCTAGGGGCATTCTACCTCCGAGCTATACCCCCAGTCCTATTTTTTATTCTTTATTTTGAAACAGGGACTCACCAAGTTGTGGAGGGCCTCACTAAGTAGCTGAGTAGCTGAGGCTGGGCTCGAACTCAGATTTTCTGGTCTCAGCCTTCCAAGTACTGGGATTACAAGCGTGCACCACCATGCCCAGCTTACAATATTGTTTTTAAGGCTCTGAGAAGTCTTACAGTAAGCAACTTGTTTAACTCTGTTTACCCAGCATGCCCAAGACTAACTTTACCATAAAATAGGAACTTACTGTCATTCTGCAGAACTGTCTTCCAAGGGATCACACTTTGGGGAAATGTTTTCTTGGGTGAACATCATAGCAAGAAATCCAGAGCATTGAGTTCCAACATTGAAGGTGGCTTGGTGTTGATAATCTTGGGCAAAGAAGCTAACCTTTCTGTTCCCTAGACTTCTCATTTGTAAAGTGGTAATAATAACAGGCTTTCCATGGTTGTTTTAGACTTCGTTCAGTATCTCTATTGCATCAAGAGATGAAACATGGATGAAAGCACTTTACAAAAGTTTAAATAATACAGTTGTAAATCTTCTTGTCTCTTCAATCAACTCTTTACTTCCCACTTCATGCATATTCTAAAGTGATATTTATTCTTAACCAGCATAGTAATTTCACTGCCACACTCAGTTTCCCTCACTAGCTGCTTAATTTGTACTTATTATCCATGGCCAAGTGCAAAGCGCCTCTTCCTACAGGAAGTCATCCTCAGCCCTGCCTCCTCTCTGTGACACTTGCTGAGAAAGCACCTTCGCTTCAGAGAGCAGCTCTGCAAGGGCATGGGGTGTCTGCAGGGCCTGGCACAGAGCAGGGGGTCCATTAATACTGAGCTGAATCCTACATTTTCCATTTCTAAGAATTATAGCCTGTTTTCAATTTTTGTACCCACAATATGGAGGTGGGGCTCCTTCTTTTATCCTGAGTGTGTTTATCATCAGGGTTCCCACAACATAATCCTTCGCTGCTTTTGCTTTGGTTCTAGTTCTGAGGACAAATTGTCCTGTGGTTCAGGGCATTGCCTGCTTTCCTCCTGAGATCTGGGCTGCCTCTTCCCTCTCATTCCTTCCTTTGCTCTTGCAAAAGTCAAACACTCTTCAGTGACTCAGTGAAAGGATATAAAACTCCAAGGTTTCTTTCTCTTTTCTTCTGAATGAATTGCTCCTCCCCCCTCTTTATTTTTCCCTCATTTTGTTTACTCTGTACATTCCTGTTTGAAGACACATTGAGGAGACAGGGCTCCCAGCCCAGCCCCACCTCCTTAGAGATTTGAGAAAATGCTGACTGCTTGG